>JAIUZE010073612.1:0-16883 GCA_022085475.1 Heliosperma pusillum | reverse complement strand
GCACTATTTGAACTTCTCCCATCATCTTAGGCCAGTGGAATTGATCTTGTAGTATGTCCACAGTTTTCTGAACCCCAAAGTGTCCTCCAAGGCCACTTCCATGTACCTCCTTGATCAATAGACTCCTATAAGATCCTCTGGGAACACACAGCTTGTTTTCTTTGAACAAGAATCCATTTTGCAGAGTGTAGGGTGAATCAATGGTCCTTGTTCCCTCTTTCTGTGCTAACCAATCTTCTGCAAAGTCTGGATCTTCCTGATACATATCCTTCATGAACTCAAAGCCAAGAACCCTTTGCTCCATGGTTGATAGCAAAGTGTACCTCCTAGACAAAGCATCAGCCACCACATTCTGTTTGCCCTCTTTGTATTTGCTAGAAAAGGTGAATGACTGGAGGAACTCCACCCACTTAGCATGCCTATGACTGAGCTTATGTTGACCTCCTATGTACTTTAATGCCTCATGATCAGAGTGTAGGACAAAAGGCTTGGGCTTCAGGTAATGACTCCAATGCCTTAGAGCCCTGACAAGAGCATAGAACTCTTTATCATATGTAGAATAGTTCAGCTTGGCTCCACTTAGTTTTTCACTAAAGTAGGCTACAGGTTTCTTCTCTTGGATGAGGACAGCTCCAATCCCTACTCCACTTGCATCACATTCAACCTCAAATAGGCAATCAAAGTTTGGCAACCTGAGGATAGGTGCACTGCACAAAAGCTTCTTCATGTGTTTGAAAGCCTGCAAGGCATTCTCAGTCCAAGTGAACTCTCCCTTCTTCATACATTCAGTGAGGGGTGCTGCAATAGTGCTAAAGTTTCTAATGAACCTCCTATAGAAAGAGGCTAGGCCATGAAACCCTCTTACTTCTGTAATGTTTTTAGGGATAGGCCAAGACTGCACTGCAATGATCTTGTCTTGATCAACTGAAATGCCTCTACCAGACACCACATATCCTAGAAACTTGACTTCCTCAGTCATGAAGGTGCATTTCTCAAGCTTCCCAAAGAGCTTACTCTCCTTAAGTATGTTAAACACAGCCTCAAGATGCCTCAAATGATCATCCTTGCTCTGGCTGTAGATGAGGATATCATCAAAGTATACCACCACAAATCTCCCTAGGCAAGGCCTAAGCACTTCTGTCATCAATCTCATGAAGGTACTTGGGGCATTTGACAGGCCAAAGGGCATGACAAGCCAATCATAAAGGCCATGCTTTGTTTTGAAGGCTGTCTTCCACTCATCTCCCTCCCTGATCCTCAATTGATGGTAACCTTGCCTCAAATCAATCTTAGAAAAGAACCTTGAGCCACTCAGCTCATCCAACATGTCATCAAGCCTAGGTATAGGGAACCTATACTTGACTGTGATGTTGTTGATAGCCCTGTTATCTATGCACATCCTCCAAGTCCCATCCTTCTTAGGAACCAACAATGCAGGCACATCACAAGGGCTTAATGACTCCCTTACAAACCCTTTACTCATCAACTCTCCAACTTGTTTCTGCGGCTCTTGTGTAGCCTTGGGATCACACCTATATGCTGGTCTATTAGGTAGTACAGACCCTGGCACAAGGTCTATTTGGTGTTCAATCCCTCTCAAAGGGGGTAAGCCATCAGGAAGTTCCTCTGGAAACACTTCCTTGAACTGATCAATGAGGGGCTTAACATCTGCAGGGATCACCTTAGACTCCTCTTCCTGAACTTCTTTTGATAGCAGCATTACTATAGGTTGCTCCTCACTACACTCTTTGACCATTGCTGACTCAGATAGAAATACAACTCCACTAAAATCCTCAGCCATACTTGGACTTCCATAGCTCTTCTGGTGTGGTGGCAAGGGGGCTAATGTCACCTTCCTGCTCCCATGCTTGAAAGAATAGGTGTTGCTTCTTCCTTGGTGTATGGAGCTTTTATCAAACTCCCATGGCCTTCCTAATAGCAAGTGACTGGCATCCATTGGAACCACATCACACAATACTTCATCCTTGTACACACTTCCAATGGAGAAAGGGACCATGCATTGCTTATCCACCTTAACCTCTGCTCCCTTACTCAGCCATCTCAACTTATAGGGGTGAGGGTGATCTTGAGTGCTCAACTTCAGCTTATCAACCATAGTAACAGAAGCCACATTGGTACAACTACCTCCATCTATAATAAGGTTACAAACCCTCCCTTGTATGGTACATCTGCTCCTGAAAATGAGGGACCTTTGATCCTCCTCCAAAGGTATCTGTTGTGAATGCATTACTCTCCATAGGACTAAGCTGTGGCCTGTGTCAGGGAGTGCCACTATTGCCTCCTGACTAGACTCTTCTTCCTCACTCACCACTTCTTCAACCTCAGGCTCATCCCTCTCATACTCAACTAGACCCTCTTTCTCCCAAGCCTCAACTTCCATGATGGTTAAGGTCTTCTTAGAAGGGCAATCCTTCCTGAAATGTCCATAGCCTTGACATTGGAAGCACCTAATTCTGTTCTCAGTCAATGAAGTGCTTGGCTTTTGACCCATGATGCCCTTTCCCTTGTCTAAGGTAGGTGGGGGTGCTGTCTTAGGGGTATCCATGGCTCTAAACCCACTATAAGGTCTGGTTTGAAAAGGCCTAACAGGTTTTGGTGTAACAGGCTTAGTCTTCCCTATCTTCTCAATTCTCAGAGATAAGTTGACAACATCATCAAATGACCACAGAGGTTGCATCCTAACCTTGTTAGCAATGTTCTTATCTAGACCCTCTAAGTACCTAGAAATCCTTTGCTCAGGTTTCTCATTTATATCACACTGTAAAGTGAGTTGTTCAAATTCTCTCAGATAAGATTCAACAGGTTTGTCTCCTTGTTTCAACTTAGACAACTTGATAAACAGATCCTGGGTGTAATCCTTAGCAACAAATTTGTCTAACAGTTTCTTTTTCAGTTTAGTCCAAGACTTGACGGGTTCTTTACCTTCCCTAGCCCTTAACCCTTTCATAGTTTCATACCAAAGGGAAGCCTACCCTTTCAGTTTAAGGATGGCTGCTTTAAAGGACTTAGAATCATTGTATCCTTTGTACTCAAAGATCCTTTCTACTTCTCCTAGCCATTCTAACAAGTCATCAGGATTAAGACTACCAGAAAACTCAGGGATATCTACCTTAAGATGCTTGTCTGTGTTCCTGTGGATGGAAGCTCTGCTTCTTATTGAGTCATCTGAGTCTGGATACTCTTCATCATCAGGTGGCCTTCCTCTGCCTCCTCCTTGGCCTCTTCCACGTCCTCTGCCTCTTCCTCCAGCAAGCAAATGGTTGCCTATAACCTGGTCCAGGGTTCTGGTTAGGGTGGTTACAATCCCAGCCAGATCCTCCATCCTTGCTTCTACTCCTGCTAGTCTCTCTTCACTCATTGGGCTATTTTTGTGTTTTTAAATGTAGTTAGGGAAAATGAACTCACTAAGACTCTCAACCAAAGCTCTGATAACCAATTTGGAGTGTAAACTACTAAGGTTCACAAGTTTTAAGTGAACTTGACTAGCTTGACTCAAACTGAGAACAATGTCAAGTAACAAATGGATGTTGTTTTAGAGAGGGTGAGTTGTTTAACTGAAAGACTCAAGGGATATGACTTAGAGACAATTCTCTACAGCAAGGCACAAGAGAAAGGACTCAAGCCTGGTTTTAGAGACAGTTTCAAGTGTTACAGCAAAGCACAAACACCCTAGACTAACCTCAACAGCAAGCAAGTTAACCACAGCAAAGCACAAATATAACTTGACTCACAATACAAGGCACTGATCAAACACCTTGGAGATGTATCAGGCTTGTTTCAAACTACAGCTCTTAGCACAAGTTTGATAAAATTGAGTGATTCCTCAAAGTTTAATTCATTCATTCATAAAAGTCTGCTTACAACAACATACAAGACCTCCTTATATAGAGAGGCTGATATCTTGTGAGCCATTGGATGTATGGATCATCCAAGGGCCAGCTTAGGATCTAAACTACTTCTACTGACATTAATTAAGAGCCTCACAATAGGACGAGCTCAACAACTATAAAGAACAGACACAAGACACAAAAGAAAACAGACTGAACAAAAGTAAATAAAGCAGTTTTGGAGTTTCCCTGAAATGGAAATCTGTTGTTCTTGTTGCCTTGCTGCTTTGCCTGGATGTGTTACTGCTCCTTGGGACTCTCTACTCTTATTAGAACTTAGATAAGACCTGCCTTGGACGATGACAAGTTGACTTAAACAAAAGGGAGCCACAATCTGACTTGTACCTTCTCTGTTTTAATTGTTTGCTATACTCTAACTTGGGGTGTCTGTTTCATGAGTTTTTACTAGACTTCAAAAGGGTTTGTCCTGGGCAAACTTGTAGCTTAGTGGGTTGGCTTGATGGTAGGCCATGGTGGGGGTGGCTGGGATGCTCAGGTGTACCTCCTAGATACAGGGTTTATGAATTGGTCTGCCTGAGTCTGAAGGGCTTTATTTCTGTCTTGTGTGGGTAATGTGGGTTGTGTTGGGGCTTGGCATGGGTTGTTGAGCCTTGGACAGTCTCCCTCACTGTTGTAGCTTGGCATGGCTTGGTTTTGGCTTGTCATAGCTTGTTGTTTGGACCTTGTAACTCTAGCTTCCATCTGAGGGGTCCTTGGGGTCAGGCTTGCCTTGTTTGTGGCTCGATCATCAAGGCCCCTTGGGTGAGCTCCTGCTGCAATTTGTCACCCTTCATTAGGCGTTATATTCATTGTTAGTCATTGTGCGAACCGTTGTCTTCCTTAAATAGCCATTGTTTGCATTGTGACTCCTTGTGTGAACAATGAGTCACCGTTCATCTATCGTTCTTTGTCTTTGAGCAAACCATTTGTCACCCTTGACTAGGAGTTGTATTCATTTTGAGTCATTGTGTGATGTGACGGTTTTATACCGTCTTTACTAACCCAATTCGTAGCTACTTTAGCCTTGATATATGTTATTTATAGTTATTTTAGCTCATTAATGCATTTTGGTAGTAGTTGCATTATTTGGATGTGTTACTACGCAATTTCGGTTTAATGTGTAGGTGTCATATTCGAGAATCGCATTCCGAGTTTGGGAAGTGACTTGGACATTTTTACACTTATGTCTTGAACTAAATTCATGTCAAATAATGGGTTAATAAGAGTTAAAAGATTGTGGATTAAAGACAAGTCAAGGCCCAAAGATGAAGGTCAAAGCGCGGAAGCAAGTGAAGAAGAGGATGCGCCATACAAGAAAGCCGCGGGGAGCGGCAAAAAGCCACGGGGCGCGGCATAATTGGCTGGATCACTAGCCGCGTGGCGCGGCAAAAAGCCGCGGGGCGCGGCTCAGCATTGGATTCTGACGGCTCTTCTAATTCTTCTTTAATTCGGCAATTATGCTCACATTTTATGAGGCTTTAATTGGCTTTATAAAGATGCTCTTTGAAGACCTATAAAAGGAGGTGTTGTTGGTCAAATTAGACACATCTCTTCTTCCATCTTTTAATCATCATAATACATAGAAAATACTTTCAATTTCTAGTTTGTTTTAGTTATTTTGTATGGAAGGCTAAGTTCTACGTCTTGGAACAAGTTTTTGAAGCCAAGTTAGTTTGAACTGTAAGACTTTTATTCTATTTCTATTTCATTATTAGAGTATCAAATTTAGTTTGCATTATTGTTGGTTTGTTAATTATGCACCTAGAATGATCAACTAGTTGTTATTTGTTAATTAACCATTGCTAGATTAGATGATAAATCTTTTGTTTGTTTATCTATTCCTTTGTAGCAATTATAATTCATCAATTCGTATGCATTTCATCATCGTTGAGTTATAAAGGACTAAATTTGTATGAACCAAAGTGAATCAACGCTTGTTTTATTCATTCGTTTATCTTTGCTAAATTCCATCGCTTTAATCTAAAATCTTGATACAATTGAGCGCTTGACTAAATTGGCGATATTGTAAGGAATATTTGTTTACATACGCTTGTAACTAATAATCATTCATATGTGGAATTAGAAGTCAACAATTTCACAGCAAAGTACTCAATATAGAAATAGAGTAGAAGAGTCAATGATCAATTCATAACTTATTGGTGGAAATTACTTGGTCCAAGAATCATTCTCATATTTGTTCTACATTTTCAATTATTTATATTATCTTTATATTTCATTTCATTCTTGTTTTAGTAGACTTAGATTATCAACATATCAAACACCTCGAATTGTATACCTTAGAACTAGTTGCATAAATTCACAATAAACAAACACCTTCCTTGTGGGATCGACCCCTACTTACACTTACTACTAGTTTGAGTTTGTAGTGGATAAAAATACTAATTTGGAGACTCACGACAAGTCTAGCCATTGTGCGAACCATTTTCTTCTTTCATTAGCCATTGTTTTCATTGTGACACGTTGTGTGAACAATGAGTCACTGTTCATTTATATTTATGTCGATTAGCTTTTATTTGGTGTATTGTGTGCTACTTGATTCAACCATTGAACTAAGTTGCGGTTGAATCAAGCTCTGGTGGAATCAAGTAAAAGCTACTCGAGTTAGCTTTCATTTCCAATTTAAATCACACAATATTGGCCTATATATTGGGAGGTATACTCGTTTCTTTGCTGACAAGTCAATTTAGACCAGCAAGGCATTTGTTTTGCGTATTCTACTAATTTTGCCAATATTTGGAGTTCTAGAGCAACTATTGATGCGTGTCTTTCATATGCGTTTACTCTCTTATTTGACACGCATTTCTATGCTTATTACGTAGCTTTTAGATATTATTATTCCTTTCAAAGGTCGAAAGTTCAGTTTCTTTTATCATTGATCTAACTCGTTTGCATTTGGTTTAGTGCCTTGGTGTTAGCTTTTATGCATTAAACGGGTTTAGACACTAGAAGTGTAGTTAGCTCTGAGCTTTTTCTTCGTTCCATTAGATGAGTTTATCGTTTTAAGTCTTTGCTTGCTTGGTGACAAGCAAGGGTTTGGTTTGGGGAGGTTTGATGCGTGTCTTTCATATGCGTTTATTCTCTTATTTGAAACGCATTTCTATGCTTATTACGTAGCTTTTAGATATTATTATTCCTCTATTTTCTTCCTTGGGTTGTATTGTAGTTTTATAGGTTATTACCCAAAAAGGAGCAAATGCAAGCCAAATCCTATCAACAAAGTAAGTTTGAAGGAATTTCAAGAGTCTTATGTTACTAGTGTCAACTTTGAAGAGCCATATCTCAAGATCTACAATTTATAATCCAGTAAATCCAAGTGGGGATGAAAGCTTATCATCTTAGCTTTCCAACGCCACCAAAAATGCATGATTTGACCAAGTAACGAAGAAATGGCGGCCTCTTGAAGTTCGGTGCACATTGCAGGAAATTCGCCAGACTTTTAGTCGATCGACTACCTGAAGTTGTCGATCGACCACTTGAAGAATTTAGTCGATCGACTAAACTCATCACGACATCCTTTTTAGTCGATCGACTACACCATTTGGTCGATCGACTAATTCTAGTAATCAGACGGTTATTTCGTGGCTCTGGCCCATTAGTTACTTAATTATTCTAGCTTATGGATTTAGTATTTAAGCCTTATAAGACAGAACAATTAGGTTATCTCTTTTAGACTGTAAAAAATTCTAATATTCCTTTTAGCGACTTTGGATCTAATAATTTGATTTGATCTTTCTTCCTTTTCTTTTGGTATTGAATCTTTCTCCTTTAGTTTTAATTTCTTCTTCTTACTTCTTCTATCCTTGTTCTTTCTCTTTATTGTTTAATTTATTAGATTGTTAATTGTTCTTCTATCTTATTCCATCATGTTTAATTCAATTCTTATTGTTGTAGTTAATTTCATTAGATACAACATGAGTAGCTAATTCTTCTATGCTAGGATTTAGGGGAACTGCGGTTATGCGATGATATATTGTTAGATTATTAGTTAATTCGTGATTATTGGTTTGTGTTGTTAATCGTTGCTTTAATTGTAAGTAAATTGGGTAAATACATGTGACCAATCTATTAGTTTGTTAAACCTCGACCTAGATCGTAAGTGTGACAACCCTCGCGAATGCGGAAATAAAACATAACAAGCATGTGATTTATAAAGCGAAAAATAGGGTATTTTAAAAACCTTTATACATGCAAGATAGAAATACGAGGAGTGTCAAAAATTACAAACCAAATATAAAATACTACAAGAGACGTAGTCTCTCAAAATGTTAACCAACAACAAAGTTATTAGCAACTAGCTAATCAACGTCTAGAGGTGTTTCATCCAGGGACAACGCCCGCTAGCTCACACCCGAACCCAATATACCACAAGCAAAAAGCCATCCAATCAAGCAACCTGTTCATCCATGAAAAACATGAACGCCACAGTCAGTGGCGAGTAACTCCGGGTTCTCCCAGCCATATCACATCAAACGTACATAAAAGGAAATACAAAAGTAGAAGCATGCATATATAGATATACATGTGAAATACGATAAGGATAGATAGGCAATTCAATATATAATGATAAGAGCATATGTAATACAAATCCGAATCCATCATGTTATACAAAGACTCGGGGAAGACACTCTTAGGCAACCGAATACGCTCACTAGGGCTTACATCTCACCGTTAGCGGTATAAGTTTGATAAGATTGAGACTCGACAAACAACCATGCCAAGTCATGCGATTGATCATCAATAAATCCATCGATATTATCTCCATTCAACATACCAATACATAGACGGTCCCAATCATGCATGACCATGAATCATATCATGAATCACGCATTCAAGAACGACGACACAAAGACGACATCTCTCACGTAAATGAACGCACTGCCCGTGTACATGGCAAGTATGATTAAAAGGCATCCACGGGAAAAGCATTATTCCAATTGACGCATACACGATGCTCTCTTGTCTATGTGACTATAATTTTCCTCCTGTAGGAACGATAATAACACGCTGCCTAATCTAAACCTGGCCAGTTCTCGGAATCACATGTTCCTATTCGACATGCGATAAAGCGTTCAGGCATCCAAGACTCGGTCAATCATTGACGCCGAGTACCCCAAATTCGGTCGACATTCACGAAAGAGGCGGAAAAGAGCACAAGCCTCATAACAAGCGGTACGCTACATGCAAATAACACCACCTCTCAAGTACACAACATTTGACGGCCGGGTCGATCAACGCAAAGCGTTCGCCTCCCAACAACGTCGTCGTATGTCCACTAACACATGCAATTAAGCAGTAGGATACATCCCCGTTCTGACATTCCAGCCTTACGAACGTGGAGGTAGCCAAGGAAATGAGAGTACAAAGCACATAACAAAATAGTGCTCAAACCGTAACATTTGTAAAAACCGACTCAAAGTGGGACATATCAAAAACCGTCACCAAGCATGAGAATAGGGCATTATATAAATGTAATTATGATAAAAATGAATCAATACATGATACATAAGCATTTGAACAAGTTTATGAAGCATAATAAATAAGAACATAGATCACCTCTCCAAAACAACGTTGTTTGGAAACTACCTAAAACAAGGGTCCATTAACTGTCATAACTAAGTTATAGATATGCAAATTCAGAAATTCCATTGAGTGATAGCTTATCTCCTTACGGTTCCAACATAGGTCACAAGCCCAAACAAAGCAAGCGTAACGAGAAATATGATCATTTATACGGAAGGTCAGTGTCAGTGAACTCACAAGTCACGACCGGGTGAACTTGTAAATTTCACGCCCGTGAAACTACTCTTTTACGCAAGTAAACGTTCCAATTTTGTTCTCACTCAACCGTCATCAACTACTATCATAAATCATCAGCTTCTCAGATCAATTCTCACAAACACATTCATCATCACAAACATCAACTACCACAATCACCCATCAATAAATGATCCTAGCTTTCCTAATCGTAATTCTAAATCCGCAATTCTACCTAGAAAGCATGTAAACCGTAAATGATTCGAGTAAACCCTTCAACCGATATCCACTTTCCCCCCCGCGTCTTTAATCGATTCTAAACCTTCCTCGTCTCCACCTACATACAATTAGATAATAAAAGATGAATATCATTCACCTTGAGAAAGACGGATAATTTAAAAAGCGAGAAAGACGGTAATTTTATTACCAATACGGATAGAGGAAGCTAAGAGGGGAAGAATAAGACGAACCTAGATGAATTTGAGCAAGAAATGAAAGCGTAGCGATTATTCGAAGATGGATCAAATACGGAGGCTAGGGATTTGGGGTTTCTTAAGGAAGAAGGAAAGTTTTGTGGAATGAATGAAAAATAGGTTAAGTGGTTGTAACACCCGGAAATGTACCCTATTTTTCTAGTTGAAATATTTTACGAAATCTTTTCAGTAATTTTAAGTTTTAATTAAGATTTTTATGTTTCGAGTCGAATTTAGAATTTCCGAGTTCGTATTTGGAATTTCCGCGAGATTCCATGAAAATCCCGTCTTAAGGCGAGTTTGACTTTTCTTGACTTTTGAGTCGAGTTTGACTTTCCTTGACTTAGGAACCGTCTTTGACTTCCGTTGACTTTTTCCTTACTTATACACAACTCATACTCCTTAACCTATTTTTCCTACACAAAATCAAACAAACACATTTCTTCCTTCATAAGAAATCCCAAACCCTTGTTTCCATCCATTTTTCGATTTTTGAATCATCGTAACTTCTTCGTTACTTGATAGAATTCCCGTAAGTTCGTCTTATTCTTCTTCCCTTGCCTTCCTCTTTCCGTATTGATAATAAAATTATCGTCTTTCTCGCTTTTCAATCTTTCCGTCTTTCTCAAGATGAATTTCATCCATCTTTTATGATCTTTATGTAGGTGGTGACCTCCAAGATCCCGACAAAGACTACTACCTTATTGAAGAGGAGCTTGACGATTAGTAGAGGCGCTTAAGGGTAACGGTGAAGGGTTACTTGGTATCATTTACGTGTTTTACATGCTTTATATGCTAGAAATCGTATTAGAATACGATTTGGAGGCTTAGAATTCATGGTATGATTAATGAATGTTGTTATGTGATGAATGTTGATGATATATATTGATTGTTGATGTTTATTAGAAGTATATATGAGAATTGGATTGAATTGGTTAAGTGAGCAAGGCTCACGGGTGAAGGGGTGTTCCCAGCCGGTCGACCGGCCGCCGGTCTGACCACCGGCTGAGAACACTCCAGTAACATTTTTGGGGAAATTGGAATTTGTATAAGGGGTGCTCTGTGCCGGCCCATCGGCCGCCGGTCCATCGACCGGCCTGGACCACCTCAGTAAGTGAAGGTTGGATTTTTGGTATTGTGCTCTGAGCCGGCCCACCGGCCGCCGGTCCTACACCGGCCTGGAACACAATACTCTGCTTTTGGTTTTAGCCTGTGCTCCGAGCCGGTGGACCGGCTGCCGCCCTCCTGACCGGCCTGGAACACGGCTGTGTTGTTTTCCTATAATTTCTAAAACTCGTAATTTATAATAGTTCGCATGATCCGTTTATCGTATAATTTTACGTAGTGTCTTATAATATTCATGTTTTGGATATATGATATTTTATTCGCTTGTATCACATGTTTCGTGACGGTTTTCAATATGTCCCACTTTGAGTCGGTTTTTACAAATGTACGGTTTGAGCACTATTTTGTCTTGTGCTTTGTACTCTCATTCCCTTGGCTACCTTCCCGTTCGTAAGGCTGGAATGTCGGAACGGAGAGGTATCCTACTGCTTAAATGCATGTGTTAGTGGGCATACGACGACGTTGTTGGGAGTTGAACGCTATGCGTTGATCGACCCGGCCGTCAAATGTTGTGTACTTGCGAGGTGGTGTTATTTGCATGTAGCGTACCGCTTGTTATGAGGCTTGAGCTCTTTTCCGCCTCTTTCGTGAATTGATCTACCAAATTTGGGGTACCTCGGCGTCATGTGTAAGACCGAGTCTTGGATGCGAAACGTTTATCGCATGTCGAACCGGAAAATGGTTTATTCCGGGATTCTGGCCAGATTTAGACTAGGACGGGTATTTATATCGTCGTCTACCAGGAGGAAATTAGTCTACATATACGAAATGTAGCATCGTGTATGAGTTCAGGGAAATGTGATCCCGTGGATGCCTTTTAATCATACTTGCCATGTACACGATGCTAGTGCGTTTCATTTACCGTGAGAGATGTCGTCTTGGGTCGTCTTTGAATGCGTGATTTCATGATATTGTTCATGGTCATTGCATGATTGGACACGGTCAATGTCTTGGTTCGTGATTGGATGATAATATGTTGGATTCTTTGTGATCATCACATGACTTGACTTGGTCTGTTTGTCGAGTCTCAATCTTATCAATCGTATACCGCTAACGGTGAGATGCAAGCCCTAGTGAGCGTATTCGGTTGCCTAAGAGTGTCTTTCCTGAGTCTTTGAATAACATGATGGAATCGGATTTGTATACCATATGCTCTTATCCTTATATCTCGTATTGCCTATCTATTCTTATCGCAACTCACATGTATATATATATATGCATGCTTTACTTTTGTATTTCCTTATATGTACGTTTGATGTGATATGGCTGCGAGAACCCGGAGTTACTCCCCACTGACTGTGGCGTTCATGTTTTTCATGAATGAACAGGTTGCTTGCATTGGATGACTTTTTGGATATGATATTTTGGGGTTCGGGTGTGAGCTAGCGGGCGTTGTCCCTGGAAGTTCACCTCTAGACGATTTTAGCTAGTTTTGCTAAACACTTGTTCTTTGTTAACATTTTAAGAGACCCCGTCTCTTTGTTGTATTTCCTTACTTAGTTGTAATATTTTGACACTCCTCGTTTATTTAAACTTGCATGTATAAAGGTTTTTAAAATACCGTATTTCCGCATTGCTTTTCACATGCTTGTATGTTTTATATTTCCGCATTTACGAGGGTTGTCACAGTGGTAGTATGATATGTATAAGGAAAAAGTCAACAAACGTGAAAGACGGCTCAAGACGGGTTTTTCTTGAAATCTCGCGGAAATTCCAAATACGAACTCGGAAATTCTAAATTCGACTCGGAAAAATTAAATTTACGATTACAACTAAATTTCACTGAAAAGTAACCGTAAAATATTTTCTCTATAAAAATAGGGTACATTTACGGGTGTTACAATCACCCCACCTTTTAAAAAGTTTCGTCCACGAAACTTGATAGAAGAAAACAAAAGTATCAAAGATAAGAATCGGTTTTAAAAATTAACAAGAAAGCTTTTACAAGGGAAACATTTATGAAACGAGGTTCTTCTCGAAAACGGTTTAAGGAGAATTTTCATAAGAGCGAAACTCTATTTACGGATCACAAGAATGCTCGTCGCGAACGAGAACTCTAATTATTCAAATCAAATCAATGTCAAATTAGTGAAATCGAAAATCAAAACAAGTGTTAGTAAGTGTAGGACTAGTTATCAGACGTCTCCAATAACAAGTGCAAACATCCAACCAAACGTAAAATCCAAATATAAAAGCGAAAGAAATCTATTTTTTTCCAAAAAGGAGGTACAAAAACCATCTTTAGACTTCTTTGAAACGCTAAATTAGAAATATAATATGGAAATTTGAAGGTTTTATCAAAGATAAAATCAAATAACAGGACATTACACGTACATAGAGCGACTCGTACAATTCACACACAATTCAGAGTAACAAAATATATACAAAACACGCAAAAACGAAACAAATCGAACTCTTTGGGATAGGAAGATCAAGATAAAGTCAGCAGAAAGATCTACAAGAATTCGACATCACTAAATCTACTAATAAACCAAATCCTCAAGAGAATGCAATTTACCCAATTTGCAACTCATCATTTTAAATCATCAAAAATCCTACAAAAATATTCCATAATCACGAAACTTCGAGTAACAAATCCCAATTATTCGAATCCAATTAGAATCTACTAAGGTCCATCGGCACGGTAGACTCCACAACTAACAATCCACATGAAAGATTTATTACGCACTCTAATCTTCTTAGTTTCATCAAAACTCTTACTAGAAACTACCAACAAAATATTTATCTATGGAAACATGATCGCTAATAACCACAAAGTTAAGGACTTACCATGAAATCCTTTAATCCAATTTACTTCAAACTCATTATCCTAAATTTACAATGAACTTTATCATCCTCGAAAATCAAAACACAATCCACGCAACCAAACATAATTATCTAAGAACCAACTAGTCTCATCCAAAGTCTCACGACAAGGGAAAATCCACAATCCATTATCGCTTATAAGAATTCTTTAATACGCCATAACCTCCTTAATTCGATCATTACTACGCTCGAAGCCTCAAATATAAATAGTCACATTAGCAAACTACGGAGGTTACTAATCCTCAAGATAAATGGGTTCACCATTGTAACTCTATAATCCATAACAACTGAGCATTCATTATCCAAAGCTTGCAACGAACATTTCCCAATCTCGAACTATGATTCCTAAAGAATAAAAGAAAATTACTAATTCCAAACCACAAATGGCCAATCACTTGGCAATCAGACAGCCATTCAAATCATATAGTTCATATAAAACTCAATATGAATCGATTTTCATTTACGACAATACTCCTCAAACTTTGGGTACCAACTCAATTACCCTAAAGCAAAGATCTCTTTTAGAACCCACCAACTAGAGACATCTAATTTCCAAATGATATCCCAAGCAACCGTTATAAAACCCAACAACAACGAACTATTATCACGCTCAACTCGATTCCCAAAATAGCTCTACAATAGCAAACTCCAAATCTAAAACCACTAAGAGAGGATACATTATCACTATTAGGATTCATCCTAGAGCTTAAGTCCTATTTCTCATGATGAATTATAACATGAAGTTTGCTCAATCCAAGGACACATATTCTAGCTAAAGAATCCCAAATTACATCACGCTTATTCTTTTAGCCTTACAAACGGAATATCCAATCCACTAGAGAAAAGATGAAGGAGCAACGAGATAGAAAACGATAAGGAATCTCAAGGAGAACACAAGAATAAATAAGGTACGAGATTACAAGAGAGGAGCGCTGAAAATAACGAGGTAAAAAAAGAGACAAAGCAGATAGTAGAGTTATGAAGATATCTGAGTAAGAAATAAGATACTAGCATGCGATTTCTCAAAGATCAATGTTGACAAAAACATTCAAGAATGGGAATGAAAAGGGATAATGGCACGAGTAAAGGTTTAAGGTTTAATCCACAAAATTTCTCCTTTCAAACTTAAGGCGATAGTAAAACAACTTAATTATTCCTTTACAAAGGCCTCTTACAAGGGACCATCATACCACGTACAATCATCAAAGTAAGGTACACCTAGATTTGATGAATCGACTACAACCCAATTCATCCATCCTTTCATATCTCACGGAATCCCAAATGCGAAATTGCAACTCAAGTATAATAATATTCCTTTAGCTCAAATATTCAACACAACCTCAAAGGTTTCTTTAATGAAGGACTAACAATACTTCTTATACTCGGTCATTTGGGGTCTATAGCCCACGAGTTCATTATTATCAAAGTACAACCTCAAGTCAAACATCATCATGAACGTCCCAAGGTATTTCCATCATAACTCACATCATAATCCTCAAGTAATATGGTTCAACTTACAACGAAACCTTACTACTCCAAACGAGTCTCCGATACCATAAGATAAGATCATATCTTTAAATCCAAGAAATATAGCCAAATGCTTTTCCACCAAGCCTATACTCTAACACATGAAACTAGAATCCACAAGAAGTCACTCTTCTCAAAAGCATTACAATTAAGGCTCATTTCAAACTCCTAAATTCACAAAAGCTAAATCGCATGGGTTTTAAGAAGAAGTCCTTAGCCGACTCGTTCAATGTTAACCATCAAATATCATGAACTATCCACACATTAGTCATGACAAGCATCAAGCATTAAAATCATCAAACTTATCTTACTATCTTTCCTTAGAGTTACAACCAATCATCAATATAGGGTGAATTTAGATCTACACCATTTTCCTCAAATCATAAATTCATTCTAACAAGCACTAATATTCCACAAAATTCAAAGTTCTTCCGACCAAGCATAATATACCACAAATAAATGGGTATGGCATCCACAAAAATGTTACAAGAGGAAGGTAAGGATACCAATGGTAAGATGGAGGAACTATCAAGAGTAATTTCCAAGAGGCAAACAAGTTGGAAGAGAAAGAAGCACCTAGATAGAAGGAAGAGAGCATAATACAATAAGGATGAGAGAATTCATAGATGAGGAAGAAATACACTTTAATTAGACTTGTCAATCTTCAAATCTTCGGTAGAGGATACTCCTTCTAGGTAACACAATGATCCACCTTAAGACGGTAGATATAAATAAACAAAACACCACTCAACACAATCAACAAACGAGTTAGAACCTAACAAACATCAAGCACACCAAAGACTACCAACTTAGGTCCTTAAGTCTACCCATCTCTCATTTATTATTTCAAGGTCAAGTAGTTTAAGTTTAGGGTTCACGTGTGTGCGTCGAGAGCGTTTAAGCTGTGATACCAACTGTGACAACCCTCGCGAATGCGGAAATATAAAACATACAAGCATGTGAATTATATAGCGGAAATATGAAACTTTTAAAAACTTTTATACATGCAAGATAGAAAATACGAGGAGTGTCAAAAATTACAAACCAAATATAAAATACTACAAGAGACGTAGTCTCTCAAAATGTTAACCAACAACAAAGTTATTAGCAACTAGCTAATCAACGTATAGAGGTGTTTCATCCAGGGACAACGCCCGCTAGCTCACACCCGAACCCAAAATACCACAAGCAAAAAGCCATCCAATCAAGCAACCTGTTCATCCATGAAAAACCTGAACGCCACAGTCAG
>JAIUZE010073609.1:0-27336 GCA_022085475.1 Heliosperma pusillum | reverse complement strand
GGTTTCCAAGGCTGGTGTTTTGTGATGTTTTTATTTTGGTAAGTTTACTAATTTGAATAAAATAGTGTGATAATCTTATTTAATAATAAGGTAGTATTCACACTTTCCTAATTTCTATCTATCTAGTTTAAGGTAAGTACTAGTAGTATAAATACCAAGCTATGTAATCAGAATTATTCATACAATTTGAGAGCTTAATACAAGATTACTCGTGTGTTCTTCATAGCTTGCGAGTTATAAAGATCAAATTAATTCGTTCTTGCGAGAGTGAGTTAATCCATATTTTTCCTTGCGAGGTTGAGTATTATTCGTGGCTAAATCGAGTTCCTTGCGAGGGAGGAGAGTTAGAGCACGTCATATCCTTTATATTTTTGTTCATATACATACAAAAACCACAAAAACACGTTAATTTCCGCTGCAACTTTATTAAAAACAAACGAACAGTTTCCTGAACTGTTTGAACCAAAAAAAACGAGTGAGTTTTACATCAATTTGGTATCAGAGCTTCGGCTCTTGATTTCCTTAAATTAAGACGGTCCTTGAATATGTGATTTATTAACATCGTGTTTATAATCATGGTTTGGGGTTTAAAGAACCTTGATCGTGAAATAAAAAGGTTAGAAAGGGAATATGAGGAAGCCAAGTTTTGGAAGAATATACACAAGGAGCTTGACGGAATTATAGCAAAGTATGAACGTCCAGGAGTAAAGAAAAAAGAGACAAAGATTGAGTCTTTTGAAGTCATTCACAAAAAACAAGAAGTGAAGACAACAACAAAGAGTGGGATTGTAGAGAACAAGGGAAGTTCGTTAAGGCGTTGTTTCAAGTGCCAAGGCCTAGGACACTTAGCTAAAGAATGCCCACAAAAACGCGATCTAACGATCGATGAATTATGTAATCTCCTTCCAACCTTTGTGCTACCTGACCCTAAAAGAGAGGAGGCGACAAGTGAAGATAAGGAAGAAGAGGTTCATGTGGATGATCCTTATAGTGTTGATGACCACCAAGAAGCAATGGTTCACAACGTACATCTTCAGGCTACTCCGGTTGAAGAAGGTGAGATTATGTCTTCCAATATTGTTCATGAAGAAGGGAAACATGTAGAAGATGTGGGGAAGATGATATCTGACCTTGTCCAAACGAACAGTACAGAAGACTGTTTATTTCCGAATGATGAAACAGAAAAGGTAGAAGACGAAATTACCATATATATTGTTGATCCACTAAGTGATGATGAAGATATAGAGGATATAACTGAAGATAAAATATTTTCTTTTGAGGATGAATCTTACATAGAAGATACGACATTAGCTGATTATCAGTTATCATCTATTTGTGATGAGGAATTTGAAGAAGTTTGTGTTGAAGCTCAGATGGAAGAGAATGATAACACAAGTTATGGCGATACAAAACGAGATGATCTTACTCTTACGCCAATCTTGAGTGAGAAATTTATGTACGATCATATTTGTTTGAATTCTCAAGTTAGTGCACCTTATCAATCACCACTTGATATATCCATTGATACGAAGCTATATGGTGGGATTTTTTATTTCTTGATGAAGTCAATTCCTATTGATGTTCATGATGATCTTGTTATACCAAGAAAGCTTTGTTTTGAATTTGGAAAGCACAAGAAAGGAAGGCACAGCGAAGGAAAGCTTGAGAACAGAAGAAACAAGAAAAGAGTGAAGCTTAAGTGTGTCGATGGTCGAAAATTTGAGAATTACATTGAAGATGACGAATTGAAGGAGAGATTAATGGTGTTCGTTAATAATTTCAAGTTCTTGTTCAAGTTTTCTATTCAATTCTTAAGGATTGTTTTTGATCCGGGAGGTCGTAGGTCCAAGAATCGGGACGATTCTTTTTGAAGAAAGGGAGAATGATATAGGAGGGACATGGGTATATGCTCAAAATGCAAGTTTAAGTCACTCTTGAAATTCAGATTCTTTTCTCTTTACTTTAAGACTAAATATCTCGGGATATATTGCTATTTTTGACGTGATTTCACTTGGAGATGAAAGTACATTATGTTAGCTTTCCAACAAGTGGTCACACGCGTTATTTGGTTAAGTAACGAAGGAGATATGGTCATTTTAAGTTGAGCTGTCCAACTCTTACGCGGGTGATATAAACGACGGACTAGGACACGGATTCCAAGGCTCAGGGTCAACACGGCTTGGTCAACCAACACGGTTTCCAAGG
This sequence comes from Heliosperma pusillum, assembly GCA_022085475.1. Taxonomy (NCBI): domain Eukaryota; kingdom Viridiplantae; phylum Streptophyta; class Magnoliopsida; order Caryophyllales; family Caryophyllaceae; genus Heliosperma; species Heliosperma pusillum. The sequence continues at coordinate 25,131 of JAIUZE010073609.1, read as the reverse complement.
CTGGTGTTTTGTGATGTTTTTATTTTGTTAAGTTTACTTATTCGAATAAAATAGTGTGATAATCTTATTTAATAATAAGGTAGTATTCACACTTTCCTAATTTCTATCTAGCTAGTTTAAGGTAAGTACTAGTAGTATAAATACCAAGCTATGTAGTCATAATTATTCATACAATTTGAGAGCTTAATACAAGATTACTTGTGTGTTCTTCATAGCTTGCGAGTTATAAAGATCAAATTAATTCGTTCTTGCGAGAGTGAGTTAATCCTTATTCATCCTTGCGAGGTTGAGTAATATTCGTGGCTAAATCGAGTTCCTTGCGAGGGAGGAGAGTTAGAGCACGTCATATCCTTTATATTTTCGTTCATATACATACAAAAACCACAAAAACACGTTAATTTCCGCTGCAAATTTATTAAAAACAAACGAACAGTTTCCCGAACTGTTTGAACCAAAAAAAACGAGTGTGTTTTACATCACAACTTCAAAGGGGCTTTTACCTGTGCTGGTAGAGGGGGCTCTATTGAATGCAAATTCTGCTTGAGCCAGCTTTAGATCCCAATCCTTCAAGGACTTGGAGATGATACATCTGAGGATCCTGCCCAATGTCTTGTTTGTTACCTCTGTCTGTCCATCAGTTTGAGGGTGGTGGGAGGTGCTGAATAGGAGCCTGGTCCCTAGCAGCTTCCAAAGTGTCCTCCAGAAGTGACTCATGAACTTAGAGTCCATGTCAGATACTATGGTCCTTGGTACCCCATGGAGTTTGACAATCTCCTTGAAGTATAGGTCTGCAACCCCCATGGCATCCTCAGTCTTCTTGCAGGCAACAAAATGTGCCATTTTGCTAAATCTGTCCACAACCACCATGACTGAGTCCTTGCCCCTCTGTGTCCTAGGAAGAGCTACAATGAAATCCATGCTAACATCCTCCCAAGGCTTATCTGGAACTGGTAAGGGGGTGTAGGCTCCAGTCTGGAAGAATGACTTGGACTTCTGGCAAGCACTGCACCTCCTGATCACGTCCTGAACGTCTAACAACATCTTTGGCCAATAAAATTGTTCTTGCACCATGTCATAAGTTTTCTGGATTCCAAAGTGACCAGCTAGGTCATTTGAATGTACCTCCTTCACTAGCAACCCCCTGTAAGGACCCCTTGGTACACAAAGCTTGTTACCTAGGAACAAGAACCCTTCCTTCTCCCAGTATCTACTTCCACTCTTATGAATGCCTTCCATCCTTGCCACCCAGTCCTCCTTAAAGTCAGGATCCTCCCTATACAACTCCTTCATGTGCTCAAACCCAAGTACCCTTTGCTCCATAAAAGTCAGCATCATGGTTCTCCTTGATAAGGCATCTGCCACCACATTGTTCTTGCCTTCAACGTACTTGCTGGAGAATGAGAAGGACTGCAAGAATTCCACCCACTTAGCATGCCTAGTATTCAACTTGTGCTGCCCATTGATGTACTTGAGTGCCTGATGATCTGAGTGCAATACAAAAGGCTTGGGCTTCAGATAATGACCCCAATGGTACAAAGCCCTGACTATTGCATAGAACTCTTTGTCATATGTTGAATAGTTGAGCTTAGCACCACTCAACTTCTCACTAAAGTATGCCACAGGCTTTTGTTCTTGTGTCAAGACAGCACCAATGCCTATACCACTAGCATCACACTCCACCTCAAATAACTTGCTGAAATCAGGGAGAACAAGGACAGGAGACTCACACAAGAGGTCCTTGATGATGTTAAAAGACCTCTCAGCCTTGTCATTCCACCTGAATTCTCCTTTTCTCATACACTCAGTCAGGGGAGCCATGATGGAACTGAACCCCTTAATGAACCTTCTGTAGAAGGAGGCCAGCCCATGGAAACTCCTCACCTCAGTTATAGTCTTAGGGACCTGCCACTCCCTAATTGCCTTCACCTTGTCTTGATCAACAGCAACCCCTTCCTTGGATATGATGAATCCTAGGAATTGAACCTCTTCCTGCATAAAAGTACATTTCTCCATCTTGCCAAATAGCTTATGCTTCCTCAATACATCAAACAACAATTTCAAGTGCTGGAGGTGTTCTTCTGCTGAAGGACTGTATACCAAGATATCATCAAAATACACAACAATGAACTTCCCTAGATAGGGCCTCAGTACCTCAGTCATCAACCTCATAAAGGTGCTTGGGGCATTAGACAACCCAAAAGGCATTACCAGCCACTCATACAACCCATGCTTGGTCTTGAAGGCTGTCTTCCACTCATCCCCAGCCCTGATCCTCACCTGGTGGTACCCTTGTCTTAAATCAATCTTGGAGAAGACCTTAGCTCCACTCAGCTCATCTAAGATATCATTCAACCTTGGTATGGGGAACCTGTATTTGATGGTGATATTGTTGATAGCCCTACTGTCTATGCACATCCTCCAAGACCCATCCTTCTTGGGCACTAGCAAGGCAGGAACTGCACATGGACTGAGGGACTCCCTCACAAAGCCCTTGCTGAGTAGGTGACTAACTTGAGCTTGTAGTTCCTGAGTGGCCTTTGGATCACTTCTGTAGGCAGCCTTGTTGGGTAGCATTGCTCCAGGAATACGGTCAATATGGTATTCTATCCCCCTGAGTGGGGGCAGCCCACTAGGCAGTTCAGCAGGAAACACATCTCCATAGGCCTCCAGTACCTGCTGGACCTCAGCTGGGATGCTTTCTTGGGGGAGCAGAACTTCTTTTGTAAGGAGGCTGAACACAGGCTCATCACCCATGAGCTCTTGAACAACCTCAGCTTCACTCAACAACAGAACCTCCTTGGACACATCATTGACAGGAGTTATGTGCCCCTTAACATTGGGAGGCAAAGGAGCCAAGATGATCTTCTTGTTACCAAACTTGAAGGCATAGGTATTGTCTCTCCCATGGTGTATAGAGTCTCTATCAAATTCCCCTGGCCTGCCTAACAAGAGGTGGCAAGCATCCATAGGAAGAACATCACACAAGGCTTCATCAGTATAGCCCTTGCCAATAGAGAAAGGCACAACACATTGCCTATCAACCCTCACTTCCACTCCTTTGTTCAGCCATCTCAGTTTGTAAGGGGGGGGGTGTTCTTGTGTGGTTAGGGACAACTTATCCACCAGAGTTGTGGAGGCTACATTGGTACAACTTCCCCCATCAATTATCATGTTACAAACCCTTCCCTTTATGGTACACCTAGTTCTGACTATCTGCTGCCTCTGATCATCTTCCAAGGGTTGAGGTTGGGTGTGCATAACCCTCCAAGTCACTAGACTCAAGCCTGCATCAGGCTCAATCATCTCCTCACTAGGTTCTTCCTCAGGTTCCTCCAGACTCTCCTCACACACAAGGATCTCTTCATCACCCCACTCCACAATCTCCATGTTGCTCACAGCCCTTTTAGAGGGACAATCTTTGGCAAAATGCCCAAAGCCTTGGCATTTAAAGCATTTCCTGAGGGATACTGTCCTCCTCAGGTCTGTCTCAGGGGCCTTTCCCTTGTCTACTACAGGAGGTTTAGCAGGGACCAAGGGTTCTCCTATCCTGACTCCAGTGTAAGGTTTAAAAGAGGGTCTAGCTGGGGTTTTGGTAGGGGCTGACTTTCCCTTTCCTAATTTCTCAATCCTCAAGGACAGGCTAACTGCCTCCTCAAAGGAGTACAGGTGCTGTAACTTTACCCTACTAGCTACCCTTTCATCAAGACCTTCCAGAAACCTAGCTATCTTCTGCTCAGGTTTTTCAGTAATCTCACATTGAAGTGTGAGTTGTTCAAAATCCCTCAGGTAGGACTCAACAGACCTACTGTCTTGTTTCAGGTGGGTTAGTTCCAATTGATTTGAAACCTCTACAAAAATAGAGCTTTTCAGAGGCTACAAGGGGCCAGGGTGAACACTCCCTCACACGTACACTCACTCACTCAGAAACCTGCACTAGGCCAGGCAGAACAGATAGGACTTTGCACCTTAGCACACAAGCAGAGGTAGCAAAGGTTGTGTTTAAGACTCAAAACACACAAGTAATGATTCTTAGACACTGTAATCTTAGATCACACACAAGTTCACTAAGAGTTACCACAATACTTAGCTTTGCTAAAGAATTGCAAATGAACAAAGTTCAGGTTTATATTAATTCAAGTCTGATTTTCTTAGGGTTACAAGCAGGCCTTATATAGGCAATTACAAACGATCTCCACCCTTGAAAATAACATAATCTAAGGGCTTTAAGAGCCTTACAATACTGATAAAGAAATGTAAAAAGTCAGCTAATAAGGACGAGCCATGACAGACTGCAACTGACAGAAAACAAAGCTGAAAAAGTGCTCTTGTCCCTTGCCTTAAATGGTAATGTTGTTGAATTCCTTAGGGGTTCTTTGTCTGGCTGTTTGCTGCTGTTCTTGGGGGTTGAGAGGGACGGCTAGATACCTTCCCAACGTTCTTATTTAGGTTAAGTTGATCACACAAAAGTAAGGAGTCTTGGACAGATTAAATTGGACTTGTTCCTGCAGACTTCCTCAAATGATCTTCAATATGGTAGGCTGTTTTAGATGGACTTCCAGAACTTATTTTGAAAACTTGTCCTGGACTTTTATGTTGCTAAGGACCTTAATTAAAGGGGAAAAGAAGTTGGAGCCCTTGGTTGGACTCGTGCTGCATGAGAATTGGCTGGTTACTGGACTTGTTCTGGCTGGTTTTCTGAAGGATTGACCCTGCTCTGGTTAGTCTTGCTGTGGCTGCTCTTGCTGGTATTCCTGCTGGTTCTTGACATAAGGGTGGGTGCTTGGGAGGTAGTAAGCTTGGTGTCTCTGTTGTGGGACCTCTGCCTGGGTGTAGGGTAGGTGGTAAGCTCCATGTTCTTGCTGTGACATTGTTCTGGCTGGTTGGAGGTTCAACTCCTGTTGCAGAAAGACTAGTCATTCATTAAATGCTCTTGGTACTTTACCCGATGAACTGGTAACTGAATTTCAGAAGCTGCAGATACAGTTTTGTTGGGAAAGGACTTCTGTTTGTTGTTTTTCTTGACTGCGGAACCTGATTTTTATCGAGGGATTCGTACTTGTTTACCGGAGGATGCTACTTTTATCGCCATTCGAGCAAAAATATCACTTGGGCAAGCTAAGGATTGTGTGGTGGATAATGATGGCTACCTTCGTTACCATGGTAGGATGTATGTTCCGAGAAGTGCCGAGTTGAGAAAGAGAATACTTGATGAAGCTCACCTTTCTCCTTATTCTATTCATCCTGGTTGTGACAAAATGTATAAAGATTTGAGACACAGTTTGGTGGCCTAGGAATGAGATTTTGAAGTAAAGGGAGAGTATGTTAGTAGATGTCTTACTTGTCAAAAGGTGAAGATTGATCATCAAAGACCCGGAGGTTTGCTGCAACCTTTGGAGATTCCTCTGTGGAAAGGGGAGTCTATTTCTATGGACTTCGTGATGGCTTTACCTACTACTTCTAGTGGAAAGAATGCCATCTGGGTTATTGTAGACCGTCTAACCAAGTGTGTCAGATTCGTGCCTATCAAAGAAACTTGGAGTATAGATGTCTTAGCTGGTGCTTATGTGAAAGAGATAGTACGCTACCATGGAGTTCCTAAAGATATTGTTTCAGATCGTGATCCGAGATTCTGTTCCCGATTCTGGACCAGCTTTGCAAGAAGCCTGGGTAGTAAATTGTTGATGAGCACAGCATTTCATGCCGCTACTGATGGTCAAACTGAGAGAACGATCCAAACTTTGGAAGATCTTCTTCGGGCTTGTGCTTTAGACTTTCACGCTTCTTGGGAGAAGTGTTTGCCTCTGGTGGAATTTTCTTATAACAACAGTTATCATGCATCTATCAAGATGTCACCGTACGAGGCTTTATACGGTAGAAAGTGTCGTAGTCCTGTTTGTTGGGATCAAGTTCAGGATGATCATATGTTGAGTTCCGACATAGTGACTGAAACAATTGATCAAGTTCAAGTCATTCGTGAGCGAATGAAGGCCGCTCAAGATAGACAGAAATCCTATGCCGATGTCCGTCGTCGACCACTTGAATTTGTTGTTGATGACCGTGTAGTCCTTAAAGTGTCACCAATGAAAGGAGTGAAACGGTTTGGAGTGAAAGGAAAGTTGAGTCCTAAATATATTGGACCGTTTCGTGTGCTTAAAAGAGTTGGTCCTGTTGCTTATCGTTTGGAATTACCTCCGAACTTGAGTAAAGTTCATGGTGTGTTCCATGTTTCGCAATTAAAGAAGTATATCAGTGATCCGAGTCATATTATTCAAGAAGAAGTGTTGGACTTGGAACCTAATTTGGCTTTGGAAGAAAGGCCGATTCGTATACTTGAAAGGGCTAACAAACAACTCAGAAATAAGGTGGTACCCTTAGTTCGTATCCTTTGGCGTTGTGGAAACGTCGAATCAGAAACTTGGGAACCCGAAGCTAAAATGTTAGCTAAATATCCCGAGCTCTTTGCTGAGGTCAATTTCCTTTTTTCCTTTCCTCTTTCTATTCGATTTATTCTTTCGAATATTCCGTTCCTTCTATCGAATAGCATCTTTTATAGATAGATTATTAGAAGCTTTAGTTAGAAATTTTAAGCATATATAGTAGAGTTATTACCTTTACTATAAAATTTTTGAACTAAAAGCTTTTGGAAATGTTTATGATTTCAAGTATTTTACCGTCAAGGAGTGTTGAGACTTGTTATTGGAGACGTTCGATAACTAGTTTTCTCAATTATTGATGCGAAAATGTATCTTTTAAAGTCTTTGACTTGGGACGTCGATGTTCTTAACGGCCGACGAGAACCTTCTGTTCCATTGATAAGACCCTATATTTTTATTACAAATATATTTTTAACAGTTTTGAAATAGACCTACATATATGTTACTTTCCTTCTTCTAAGTTTCGAGGACGAAACTTTTTAAAAGGAGGGGTGATTGTAACAACCCGAAAAGTACCCAATTTGTCTAGTAAAATATCTTAAGGATACTTTTCAGCATGTTTAAGTTTTAAAGTGGAATTTATTGTTTCCAGTTGAATTTTGAAATTCCGAGTTCGTATTTGGAATTTTTGAGAGATTCCATGAGAATCCCGTTTTTAAGTCAACTTTGACTTTCGTTGACTTTTTTCCGACTCGCCTTGTAATTTTGAAGACCGAAATTTTATTTAAAAAAATAATATTTTTAATTTATTTTTTTTAAGATTTATTTAGATTTATCATAATTTAATATAATTATTTTGAATTTATTCGGAATTTAAAGAATAACTTTTACGGTTTAATCCCGAACATCATTTAACTATTCCCGAGTCAACTTAAATCCCGAAACAAACCCGAAACCCGACTTTGGCATGAGTCACACGCCCCATGTCATCTTTTTCCACTCACTTTAGATATTTTCATTCTTTCGATTAAACTAATACGAATATCTAAGATATTTGTTACTTTATCGATCCGTCAACGAAAATTACGCAACTCGCTCAAAAACAGATCTGACTACTACCTAAACCACACGGCACTCCCACCCTCTCATAGGACTTGATATTTTCCTTTCTTTTGATTACAATAACATAATATCTAGATATTTGATTTAATTAACTTAATATCTAATTAATTACCTTATTATAATTATAAAACCCGAGTCAATTCCGTAACAACAATTTCAAAACCCGACTCCATTTTTCCCTATAATTACACGGCACTCCCACCCCACTTTACTCACGAACTACCTTTTCATTTTACAATAAATCAACTTAAGATCTAATTAATACTTTCTTTAATCGTTCTTCATCGTTCTTCGTCGTTCTTCATCGTTCTTCGTCGTTCTTGAGCAAAATCATCATAAAACCTTCATTTCTTATTCAAATCCGTCCTAACTTATATTTCTAGAATCTCCTCTTCGCTCTCCATCTTCAAGTACGGTTTATTTTCAATTCCGACAAAATCGTTTTCAACACTTTAATTATGAAAAATCAAGTTTTAATTCTAACAATATTATTCTTGTCATTTCTTATAGGGGAAGATTTTGAAGACGAGTTTGGTGACTCGTATATTTTAGGAGAAGATTAGAAGACGGGTTTTCTTTATACTTCTTATATTTTTGGTGCTAATTGATTTTGCTAGCTAAGGTAACAATTTCGAGTTACTCGACGAATTAATGTTACATCCTTAGTTACTTTTGTTTTTGTTCATGTTATGGTTATTTATGGTTTTTGTTAGTAACATGATAAGTAGTTGTTATTATTATGTTTTATGAATTTATAACAAGTTTAATGTTCTCGACATATTTTTATGATTTGTTCAAAATCATGATTTTTGTATGGATGGTTGTTAAAATGGTTGTTTGATAATTAAAACATGTTGAAATTAATTTGGTGTTTGTTGTTGTTGAACCGTGTATGATTGTATGATATGTGTCGTGTTGACTAAGTACCCATAGAGAATTATGAGTATATGGCGTCTTGACCATTCTAATTCTAAATGAGTAGCTTGGACCATGACATCGATAGGCCGTACTATCTTTAACGAGTATATAGTTCATGGTTAATAGCTTTTGTGTCACGGCCTTGGGGGCTTATCTCCAAGTCGGGGCATGGCATCCTAAGAGTTCCGCTTTGGGAAGGGAGCCAGCTTAAGTACTAGCCATCTCTGCTTAGGGGGTCGCCTAGTAGAGTTCTCGTGTACGGTTATGTCATGAGACGGGGAATGGAATAGCTGTTGTCGCTAGGTCTGAGCAGTCTAGGACTAGGATGTTTTCCTACCTTGTGGTATAGCCTCGAGTTACAATCGACTATGGGCCGTGCTAGGAACTTATGCCTGTTTATAGAAGTATTGGTCTTTCATGTATGTATGATTCTATGAGTTTTAGAAGGTGAAATTGTCAAGCCGGATAAGGTTGATAGAGTTTGGATTAACGGTTGTTAACTGATTCACATGATTACGTGTTGATTAGGGTTTGAGTGTATCATGGCCATGTTAACGGTAACCTCTGAGCTAGCATACCAGCTTCCCTACCTCGTGTTATAGTTTATTATCGGATTCACATGATAGCTTTCATATGCTAGGTTATATGTTAGTTAATTGTTCATAACATGAAAAGCATATCATATATGTTAAGGTTTTGTATTTTCCATGTACATTGCTTTTATGTTATTCATGTTTAATTAAACTCGACATTTCGTGGCTGGGAGAACTCGGAGTTACTCCCCACTGACTGTGGCTTCCGTGTTTATATTTAATGCGGTTGGCAGGTTTGTGATGCATAATTTGGGTACATTGACGAGCTAGCGAGCGAAGTATTTACCTTGGACCTATATTCGGTTCTTAGATTGTATATTATTATACACTCTTTTATTTCCGTATTTTTACGGGAGATATGTCTCCCGTCTTGTATAATTCTTATGTAAAATTTTATTTCCTTTTCATTATGAACCTTTGTATTTAAGACACCCTTATTATGTATTCTCATATTTTATTCAGTGAAATTATTTTTTTTTCTTTCCGCAAATTTGAGGGTGTCACAGAGCAAAGGAAGATTACTCCAGCACACAGCCAAGAGCTTTAAACAGAAAATAGAGTTTTAGTTTTAAAAGGTTCCTCAAATCTGCCTTTCTTACATTAGGAATAAGCCTTTTATAGGCAAAGAGGTTACATGTTACACGTTAAAATGCATCTAAGGCCATAAATTTCTTACAAAAGAAGACAATAAAACAGATATAATCCTTACATAAACTGAGATAAAGTAAAAGAACAGAAAAATAGTTCTGCAATGGACAGTCTTCCTTGGTTCCTTGATGTTGCTTTGTTATAGTAAAAGAGTGTACTTGAGGCTTGGTTTCGTGAGCCAAACTGAAGTAGGATTGACCCCAAAAGACTCAGCAGAAAGTCGCTCGAGCTTGCTTGCCAAAAGAGGAAGTCTTAACAGTGACAACTGAATTACTCCACAACAGGTTAAAACTGGTCTGTTGGACTTGGCTCTTGAATTAATGTGTGATCCTTGCGTTTTCTGAGGAAGGTTACCTGGAAAAAAAAGGTAGAAGACCCTTCCTAGGACCCAGCCTGACCATTGGTTATCTTTCATTGGGCGTGGAAGGCCTCCTTGGACCCTATCCTAGTAGGCTGTGTCTGCTTGGGGGTGGCTGTGTTGTTGTTTCTGTTTGGGTTCTTGTTTGGGTTGGGATGTTGCTGCTTGGGTTGGATTCTTTGGTACTTGGACTGAATAGAACATTGTCATAGCTTGTCATATGGTTGATTGAATTGTTGTTGCACTGAGAACTATTTTGAAGGCCCTGAACTCCTATTCCAGTTTCTCTATCTCATGTACTATTGGCTCGTACGTTATCGAAAGTGCACTTTGTGACCTTGGTGCTACTATTAGTGCTATGTCGTTTGACACATATCTCGAGGCCCCCATAAATGAGTTGAAGCAAACAAGTTCGACTCTACAATTAGTGGATGGCTCTTCAAAAAGACCGGTAGGAATTGTGGAAGATGTAGCCGTTCGGGTCGGTAATTTCATAATTCATGTTTACTTTTATGTCCTATTCATAACTGGAGGATCCGACTCATCTATCATCTTGGGAAGGCCATTTTTTGCATTCCGCAGGAGCTATCATTAACGTTAAAGAGGGAAAAATGACTTTAGAGGTGGGAGATTCAAAACTCATTTATAACAAAAGCATTGGTGGTACCACATTTCTAAAACATGTCAATCTGCGCTATCCGAGCTATGCCACCCAACAAAGGTTCCTCCCACAACTCCACTTTTATTAACTAACATTGTTATGAGCGATAAGAGTCTTGTTGAAGGACTTGAGATGAGTAAAGAAGGTACATTGGAGAAACCAACCCAAGACAAAGGCTTGGATTCAAGGGAGCTCATTTCTCAAAAGAGCTGAAGGAGATGAGAAAAGTCTAGCATGAATATAAAATGGGCTTCTCGGGAGGCAACCAGTGTTTTTGCGATTTCTAGAAACTATTTTTGAAAGACTATTTACAGGTTTTTAATAATTCGGTTTTTGATGTAATTGATAGAATATTTATTTACCTAGTATTTTTGTCATTTTAGCTAGAAATTGTTCAACCCCGATCGGGGACGCAGCAAGCCAGCAACACAGCTATATGTTGTAAATCCTTATTTGGCATTTATTTTTCTTCACTTCATTTTGAGATTTTCTTCTTCCTTTCTCACTCATTTTTCACTTATTTTCTCTCCTAACACACCTATTTAAACTTGTTAATCATCAATAGTCATCACCTATTGCTTCTAATCCATTCCAAATAAGTAATCCCTAACTTATAACTTTGATTAATAATTATTTGATTAGATTTTTTAGATTTTTTTCAAAATCTTATCTCTAGTTGGGGGTTTCTAATTTAGTGAATTTGTAGTATTCTATATGATTTGCTAATGAACTATGAGTAGAACTAGGCTATCTATTAGTCATTTGGAATGGTTAGAGTGTAACTTGGCTCAATTATACTAACCTATGACATGATTTTTCAGAATTGGCAGCTATGAAGAGTGTAAAACCACCATCAAAGAGAGCTAGGACTTCGGAAAAAGGAGAAGGGAGCCGTGCTCATGATACTTATATGGAAATGTGACAACGTCAAATTGGGTCGTGTCAACAAAGGTAATTTAGTTACCAATTAATGTTAATTTATGGGTCTTTAGTACTCGTTATGTATTAGGTACTTCTCTTAGCCTTTTGTTGTAATTTCATTTAATTAGATTATTTTGGAAAGTGATTCAAGTTAAGAATTGAAATGTATGACGATAAGGTGCACATTTGTGAGGTTTTGGTTGTTCTGTGTTGTTTTGGAAGCCTCGGCATGCACAAACAAGACCAAAATGAAGATTTAAAGTCTCGGTTTTGTAAGGGTCAACTTCAAACGAGCATATCTAAAGTTCTAGACCTCATATCGATGCAAGGTTAAAACGAGGTGATAGCTTATCTGCTTAGGTTTTAAACGGTAGGTTGCACGCCTCATTAGGCCAAGAAACGAGGGATCACTACTACAAAAACATGCTATGACAACGGTTAAAAACCGTTGTTATACAAAAAGGCGGACGTTGTTAAAGCCTCCGTTGTTAAAGGTTTTAACAACGGTTCATATTTGATGTAAAAACCGTTGTGAATATGTTTAACAACGGTTAAAAACCGTTGTCGTTACTAGCCATCCGTTGTTAAACCATGAAAATAATTTTAGTGGGAAAGATACAACAACGCTTATGTTAACAGAAACCGTTGTTGAAAGTTTTAATAACAACGGGTATATTAGAAAAAACCGTTGTTAACATCGTTGTGAATATTTTTAACAACGGTAAACAATCGTTGTTATTACTAGCCAACCGTTGTTAAACCGTGTGAATAATTTTGGTGGGAAAGATACAACAACGATTTTGTTAATAGAAACCATTGTTAAACGTGTGTGTAGTTTTGGTGGGAAATATTATAACAACGCTTAAGTTTTTCAAACCCGTTGTGAATAGAGTTAATAACAACGGATTATACTAAGGAAGCCGTTGTGGAAAGTTTTAATAACAACAGGTATATCAGAATAAACCGTTGTTAAAAGTATGATTAGTTTTGGTGGGAAATATGTAACAACGGTTTTAATGAATTTTAAAATAACCGTTGTTATTTCTTTTATTATTGTTTTTGAAAAAAAATTAAATTTGTTCTCCTCCCAGCGAAATTCCTGCATAAATCAGCAGCAGCAGCACGCATAAACCACTTTTAGCAGCAGCAAAATGATATATATATATAAATCAGCAGCAACAAAATGATATATACAACCAAAATGATCTCTTTCAGAGCAATTCATACTTACAATTTGCTCTAATAACTTCTACAAATTAAAGTTCCCTATCTTCCAAAATGATCTAAGTTTCATTTATTCTTCCTTGGAATAATGTTCAAGGACGTATTTGCCCCACAAGCCCCTTACCTCGTCTATTTGGGGCTTTTTGTACTCAGAGACATGTGGCGTGGTGATTGCATACTGCGGATAAAACAAATAAAAGACATTGACTTAGGGTAACAACAGTAGCATATAGAGCAACATCAATATAGCAGCAAAGAGATCAGCTCTAATGAAAAAAAGTATTAGCTTCATTAAACTACTAACCCTTTCTGGAATGAGGATATATCTTCGCCTAATAATCTCCAACATGAAACGACAAATGTAGTATCCACATTGTATGCTATCCGGCTGTTTAGGGACCTATTATTACATAAAAAACGAAGAGAGAAGAAGGCAATAATTACCAATTACTTTATTACGTAATTAAAAAAGACAGATGTCATGCACTTAAGGTATTGTATTTGCGCACGTACCCCTGTTATCGTAGTAAAAGTAGGGCCATCATCAGAATCTTTCGTGGGTTGATCGTCGTTAGCTCTTTTCTTCTCAAAGGCTTTTTTTTAAAAAAAAAAAGAGGTAGAAACTCACATAAATATAAATGTGTAGTAGTGAAAATAATAATAATTGAAACTTAATATTATATGCCAAATCAGTATTATAAACTTACTTAATAATCAACTTCTTAAAGGTCTCGGATGGTTGTTTATGCAAAGAGTCCAACCAAAATACTTTCTTCTTGGTCGGCATGATCGCTGCTAGCACCCAATGTCTCCTAGATCGAGAGACACATCATTATTAACAAGCACAACATCATAACCAAACATATAAAAATGCAATTGTGTTTGGAATCGTAATATTAATTATATATTACCCGATTTCATTATAAGGGGCAAGAATGAGCTTTTGGTTTTTCGCCAATTCCTGAGCAATATAATCTATACGTTCTTCGTACGAAATCATCCCGATATGCATAGATAAAATATAAGGGCACAGGAATCCGTATAGATCATGTGGACTCTTGCTCTCGGGATCACAACCGATTTCAAGAACTTACATGACAGTTTTAATTCCGGTATTTAAAACACTATATCTTAGTCAGAATATTAGAATATTGAATGATTTATTAAGAAACTTACTTCATCCAAACAAATAGGTGTTGGACATCAATCTCGTCAAGGCCAGCCCAAATGGCTATAATCTCCCAAGACAGAACTGCTTGACGTTCTATCCCTAAAATATCATCCTCGAGCAAAATATTTATCAATTGCTTGCTTGCTATGCGAGCATCAGCCTCCTTATAAAGGTCCATCATCGTCATCGTTCTTACTTTTTCCATGAAAACGTTCCCAGTATAGTCAGTACGAGATAGACTCCTAACATCTTTCAGCTGGGGGACATGATGCGAATTTTCTTTTGTGCTATCTGTCACAACATCCTACCAGTGGATAACTAAAACTAAGTACTTAACTAAAATAATCCAAACGAAACATATCCCAGTTTGAGCTATTTAAAAATATGAAGTACTTAACTAAATACCTCATCAACTTGATCTTTCAATGAGGTTGTAACACCCGTAAATGTACCTTATTTTGATAGTAAAAATATTTTACGGATACTTTTCAGCGAAATTTAGTTTTAGATTAGAATTAAATTTCCCGTGTCGAATTTAGAATTTCCGAGTTCGTATTTAGATATTACGCGAGATTTCAAGTGAATCCCGTCTTAAGACGTCTTTGACTTTTCTTGACTTTTCCACTTACTCTACATATACTCCCTCATAACATATTTCACTCACACAACTCAACTCTTTCTTTCGCACTAAGAAAACCCCCAAAACCTAGCTTCCATAATCTTTTCATGCTTAGAATCGTCATATCTCTTTCATTTCTCGCTCAAATTCACGTAAGTTCGTCTCATTCTTCCCCTTTTATCTTCCTCTATCCGTATTGATAATAAAATTACCGTCTTTCTCGCTTTTCAAACTTTCCGTCTTTCTCAAGGTGAAGTATATTCATCTTTTATTGATTATTTGTAGGTGGTGACCTTCAAGATCTCGACAAAGACTACTTCTTGATTGAAGAGGACCTTGACGCGGAGTAAAGACGCATAAAGGTAACGGTGAAGGGTTACTCGATATCATTTACGTGTTTTACATGTTTTCTATGTTAAAATTCGTATTTAGAATACGATTAGTAAGCTTAGAAATTGTGTTATTGATGATGATTGTTGTTAGTTGATGATTGTTGATGATGATTATTGATTGTTGATAATTGATAGAAGTAGATTACGAGAATTGAAAATGATAGAACATTGTTAAGTTGCTCACGGGTGAACTGGGGTTCCCAGCCAGGTGACCGGCCGCCGGACTGCCCACCGGCTGGGAACACATCAGTAGTGAAAGTTGGTTTTTTGTGTAGTGGTGCTCCCGACCGGGTGGCCGGCCGCCGGCCCCTGACCGGCTGGGAACACGCTGCATTTTTTATGAGATTTTGTGTTATGCTTGAGGCGCAAGCCGGGTGACCGGCCGCCGGTCCACTGACCGGCCGGCAACACGCTGGACTTGTTTCTTATAATTTTCTAAATTCGTAATTTATAATAGTTCGCATGGTTCGTTTATCGTATAATTTTACGTAGTGACTTATAATATTAATGTTTCGAATATATGATATTCCATTCGCTTGTATCGCATGTTTTGTGACGGTTTTTTATATGTCCCACTTTGAGTCGGTTTTCACAAATGTTCGGTTTGAGCACTATTTTGTTATGTGCTTTGTACTCTCATTCCCTTGGCTACCTCCATGTTCGTAAGGCTGGAATGTCGGAATGAGGATGTATCCTACTGCTTAATTGCATGTGTTAGTGGACATACGACAATGTTGTTGGGAGGCAAACGCTTTGCGTTGATCGATGCGGCCGTCAAATGTTGTATACTTGCGAGGTGGTGTCATTTGCATGTAGCGTACCTCTTGTTTTGATGCTCGTGCTCTTTTCTGCCTCTTTCGTGAATTATCGACCGAATTTGGGGTACTCGGCGTCTATGATTGACCGATTCTTGGATGCGAAACGTTTATCGCATGTCGAATCGGAACACGTTTATTCCGAGAGTGTGGCCAGGTTTAGACTAGGACCGGATATATATTTATATCGTCGTGCTACCAGGAGGAAATTAGCCCACATATACGAAATGTTTATCGTGTATGCGTTCAGGGAAATGTTTATCTCGTGGATGCGATTTTAATCATTCTTGCCATGTACACGGTGCTAGTGCGTTTCATCTACCGTGAGAGAGGTCGTCAATGTATTGTATGTTTGAAGGTCGTCAATATATTGTATATTTGAATGGATGATAATATGATGGATTATTTGTGATCGTCGCATGACTTGGCATGGTTTGGTTGTCGAGTCTCAATCTTATCAAACTTATACCACTAACGGTGAGATGCAAGCCCTAGTGAGCGTATTCGGTTGCCTAAGAGTGTCTTCCCCGAGTCTTTGTATAACATGATGGATTCGGAATTGTATTCTATATGCTCTTATCGTTATATAAATGAATTGCCTATCTATCCTTATCGTATTTCACATGTATATTCATATATGCATGCTTCTACTTTTGTATTTCCTTTTATGTACATTTAATGTGATATGGCTGGGAGAACCCGGAGTTACTCCCCACTGACTGTGGCGTTCATGTTTTTCATGGATGAACAGGTTGCTTTATTGGATGGCTTTTTGCTTGTGGTATTTTGGGTTCGGGTGTGAGCTAGCGGGCGTTGTCCCTGGATGAAACACCTCTAGACGTTATTTAGCTTGTTTGCTAATCACTTTGACTTTGTTAACATTTTGAGAGACTACGTCTCTTGTTGTAGTATATTTCGTACTTTAGTTTGTAATATTTGACACTCCTCGTATTTTCCATTTGCATGTAAAAAGGTTTTTAAAATATCGTATTTTCCGCTATTTAATTCACATGCTTGTTATGTTTTATTTCCGCATTCGCGAGGGTTGTCACAGTTGGTATCAGAGCTGTAACACCCGGAAATGTACCCTATTTTTCTAGTAGAAATATTTTACGGAATCGTTTCAGTAATTTTAAGTTTTAATTTATAATTTTAAGTTTCAAGTCGAATTTAGAATTTCCGAGTTCGTATTTGGAATTTCCGCGAGATTCCATGGGAATCCCGTCTTAAGGCAAGTTTGACTTTTGGTTGACTTTTCCTTACTTATACTCATACTCCTTAACCTATTTTTCCTACTCAAAATCAAACAAACACATTTCTTCCTCTCTAAGAAAGATCAAACCCTTGCCTCCCTATTGTTTTTCGATCTTTGAGTCGTCCTAGCTCATTCATTACTCGATAGAATTCGCGTAAGTTCGTCTCTTTCTTCTCCACGTACCTTCCTCTATCCGTGTAGATATTAAAATCACCGTCTTTCTCGCTTTTCAATCTTTCCGTCTTTCTCAAGATGAATTTCATTCATCTTTTATGATCTTTATGTAGGTGGTGACCTCCAATGTGACACCCTCAAATTTGCGAAAAATAAAGCGAGAATTTAAATAAATAAAAGATGAGAATACGTTTCTAATAGGTTCACTTTAGTGAAAATCGGTAAATTTTAAAACCGGAACCTATCATTAAATATATTCATCATAACGAAGGTGTCTTAAAGAAAAAGGTTCATAACAAAAAGGAATACTAGTATTCATAAAAAGTTCTGAAACGAGAGACATATCTCCCGTATAAATACAAAATAAAAGAGTGTATAATAATATACAATCCTAAAGAACCGAATATAGGTCCAAGGTAAATACTTCGCTCGCTAGCTCGTCAATGTACCCAAGTATGCATCACAAACCTGCCAACCGCATTAAATATAAACACGGAAGCCACAGTCAGTGGGGAGTAACTCCGAGTTCTCCCAGCCACGAAATGTCGAGTTTTAATAAAACATGAATAACATAAAAGAGATGTATATGGAAAATACAAAACCTTAACATATACGATATGCTTTTCATGTTATGAAACAATTAACTAACATATAACCTATCATATGAAAGCTATCATGTGAATCTGATAACAACCTATAACACGAGGTAGAGAAGCTGGTATGTTGGCTCAAGGGTTACATTTAAAACATGGCCCTGATACACTCAAACCCTAATCAAACATAATATCATGTGAATCAGTTAACAACCGGTAATCCAAACTCTATCAACCTTAGCCGGCTTGCATCTCACCTTCTAAGATTCATAGAATCACCAAACATGAAAGATCAATACTTCTACAAACAGGCATAAGTTCTTAGGACAGTCAATAAAGACTTCTGTAACTCGAGTCTATACCACGAGGTAGGATATACTTATATATTTTGGCTCAGCGGTTACCCTAATAACATGGCCAAAATACAAAGCACACATCTAGGCTCAGCGGTTACCTTTAAAACATGGCCCAGATCCAAAGCACATATCTTAGCTCAGAGGTTACACTAATAACATGGCCAAGATACAACTCTACCCTAATCCTAGACTGCGCAGACCCAGAGAAATGCGGAAAAACATCGCACCCAAGACTCATCACATGAGTACCCCTAAGGAGATCCACCAAAGGGTTGGCTAGTACTTAAGCTGACTCCATTCCCCAAAGTGGAAGCAATGGAAGCCATGCCCCGACTTGGATATAAACCCACCAAGCCGGGACACAAAAGCTATCAAGCAGTGAACTATATACTCGTTAAAGATAGTAAGGCCTATCAATGTCATGGTCCAAGATACTCATTTAGAATTAGAATGGTCAAGACGCCATATACTCATAATTCTCTATGGGTACTTAGCCAACACGACACATATCACACAATCCAACAGTCACGGGAAAAACTTCCTATTATGTGACTAATTGCATATAAATCATATTCAAATATCATATCGCCTCATATCTACTAAGGCTCATTCATTCATTCATTAAATAAAACCGTACCTGAAGACAAATCCCCGACCCGAGTCCCGCGACGGGTCATCAGTCAAAACGGGGCTGACTAGATCGTAGTTTGACCAAACCCGTTTGGTCAAACCGGCTAGAAACAGAGTCTTAGCCATCGATGCTTGAACATAAGAATATCACATTCATTTCATGCTATTTCATTCAATTTCTAACATGTGAATTATTAATTCATACGAAAACCCGCTTGACTTACATGATATCATATTAAACTAAAATCTCGTATTATAATTTCTAACAGGTGAGAAATAATAATATAATGAAAAGCTTTTTATTAAATAATTTACTTATTAAAATTTCCCACTTGCTAAATATTACAAAACACGATAAAATAACAATACTCTAAAACCGTCACAAGTCCAAGGGGACCCACGGTTCATTTTGGACCGGTTTTGGTCATCTTTTCTAAAAACCGTTTCTTAATATTTCCCGCGTGCTTAACATATTTAAAACCCGTCAAAACAACAACAAAACAATCAAGTATCGACAAAAACCCAAAGACCAAAACACGGACCAACCAGACCGGGCTGGACCGGGTCTGAACCAGCCTGAACCGGCCTGGTTTGGCCCGACTTTCCAGCCACCAAAACCGCCCCCCTACGGCCACCACCAACATCAACTCTAAATTATTTCTAACATGTTTTAATTAACAACCTCCATGTTAAACAACCAATTCATCCATCATGCATACAAAAATCATGATTATGAACAAATCATCAAATATGTCAAGAACACTTAACATGCCAAAATTCATCCAACATAATAATATAACAACTTATCATGTTACTAGTTAAAAATCATAAATAACTATAACATGAACATAAACAAAAGAAAACAAAGGTATGTAACATTAATGCGTCGAGTAACTCGGAATCGTTACCTGAGCTAGCAAAATCAAGTAGCACCAAAAATAAGAAATAAAGAAAAACCCGTCTACTAATCTTCTCCTAATATATACGAGTCACCAAACTCGTCTTCAAAATCTTCCCCTATAAGAAATGACAAGAATAATATTATTAGAATTAAAACTTGATTTTCCATAATTAAAGTGTTGAAAACGATTTTGTCGGAATTGAAAATAAACCGTACTTGAAGATGGAGAGCGAAGAGGAGATTCTAGAAATATAAGTTAGGACGGATTTGAACAAGTAACGAAGGTTTTGTGATGATTTTGCTCAAGAACGATGAAGAACGATGAAGAACGATGAAGAACACCAAGAACGATTAAAGAAAGCATTAAAAAGGTATTAAGTTGATTTAGTGTAAAATGAAAAGATAATTAGTGAGTAATGGTGAGTGTGAGTGCCGTGTAAATATAGAGAAAAATGAAGTCGGGTTTTGAAATTGTTGTTACGGAATTGACTCGGGTTTTATAATTATATTATGGTAATTAATTAGATATTAAGTTAATTAAATCAAATATCTAGATATTATTTAGATATTATGTTATTGTAATCAAAAGAAAGAAAATATCAAGTCCTAAGAGAGGAAAAAGAGACGTGTGAAATGGAGAGAAATCGGGTATGTTTTTAAGCGATCTGCGTAATTTAAACGGACCGATTGATAAAGTAACAAATATCTTAGATATTTGTATTAGTTTAATCAAATTAATTAAAAGATCTAATATGAGTGGAAAAAGGTGACATGGGGCGTGTGACTCATGCAAGAGTCGGGTTTCGGGTTTGATTCGGGACTTAAGTTGACTCGGGAATAGTTAAATGACGTTCGGGATTAAAACGTAAAACCTTCTCTTTAATTCCGAATAAATTCAAAATAATTATATTAAATTATCATAAATTCAAATAAATCGTAATAAATTAAAATAAAATAAATTTATTATTTTTCAAATATAATTTCGGTCTTTCAAATTACGGGATGAGTCGGAAAAGTCAACGAAAGTCCAAGTCGACTTAAGAGTCAAGAAAAGTCAAAGACGACTCAAAAGTCAAGAAAAGTCAAAGATGACTCAAAAGTCAAGAAAAGTCAAAGACGACTTAAAAGTCAAGAAAAGTCAAAGACGACTTAAAACGGGATTCTCATGGAATCTCGCGGAAATTCAAAATACGAACTCGGAAATTCTAAATTCGACTCGGAACATAAAATTCTATATTAAAACTTAAATTTGCTGAAAAGTATCCGTAAAATATTTTCACTAGAAAAATAGGGTACATTTCGGGTTGTTACAATCACCCCTCCTTTTAAAAAGTTTCGTCCTCGAAACTTGAGAGTAGAAAACAAAAGTATCAAAGATAAGAATCGATTTTAAGAATTAACAAGAAAATTTTTACAAGGGTAAAACATTTATAAAATGATATTCTTCTCGAAAATGGTTTAAGAAAATTTTTCATAAGTGAGAAACTTTATTTACGAATCACAAGAGGGTTCGTCATGAACGAGAACTCTAGCTATCAAAAATTAAATCAAGGCCGAAATAGTGAAATCTAAAATCAAAACAGGTGTTAGTAAGTGCCGGACTAGTCACCAGACGTCTCCAATAACAAGTCCCAACAGCCAACCAAACACAAAATCTAAATATAAAAGGGAAAGAAATCTATTTTCTCCAAAAGAGGGTACACAAACCATCTTTAAACTATTTTAAAAAGTTAAATTAGGATTACGATATGGAGATTTGAAAGTTTTCTCAAGAATAGAATCAAAATAAGTAGACAATACCCGAACGTAGAGCGACTCGAAAATCGAAATCACAAATCGAGATACTAAGAGATACGTCCACACGAATAAAATGGACTAAAAAGGGGAAAGATTGAAAGGTAGCGGATTGAGTAAGGATTAATTTGAGGGAAAAGAGAGGAATGAATCACAAAACTATCTTCCATCTATGACCATTCAAATGTCGATCGAAACTCGACAATACTAACTGTACAAGTAAACTAGTCCTTAAAAGAGAGCAATTATCCTCTACAATTTCAATCCTCAGATTCCTACCAAAATATTTCATAAACATGGCACTTCGAGTAACAACTCCCAATTATTCAAATTCAATTAGAATCTTCTAAGGTCCATCGGTACGGTAAACTCCATAACTAACAACCCATGAAAGATTCATTACGAACTCTAATCTTCTTAGCTCCGTCAAAACTCTTATTGGAAACCACCATCAAAATATTTATAATTAGGGAAACAAGACAGCTAACAACCACAAGGTAAAAGAGGCTTACAAAGAAATCCTTTGATCCAATTTATTCCAAAATTCATTATTCTAAGGTATTTCCTTCATAGATTACATCATCGAACCTCGCTTATATCTAAAATCCTCAAGTAATATGGTTCAACTTACAACGAAACCTTGCTACTTCAAACGAGTCCTCGATACCATAAGGTAAGATCATATATTTAAATTCAAGAACTATAGTCAAAAGCTTTTCCACCAAGCCTATACTCATAAACACACAAAAGGAAACCACAAGACGTCACTTAACCTCAAAAGTATTTCGCACCTCTAGATATCATTCAAAACTTCTTATTTACTCCAAATAGACATATCATAAGCATGGTCTTCAAACCAATACTAAACTTCTAAGTCCAAAAGACTAAATTACTAATGAGTTAAGAAGTCATAGCCAACTCATTCGATCTTACACCATCGAGTATCATGAACTATTTACACACAAGTCATGACAAGTATCTAGCATTAAAATCATTAAACATACCTTACCACACCTTCCTCAAGGATACCTACTCTCACCCTCATAGGGTGTAACTAGATCTATACCATTTTCCTCAAATCGCAAGTTCATTCTAACCAACCCTAATATTCCTCAAAGTTCAAAGTTCTTCCGACTAAGTATAATATACCACAAACAAATGGGTATGACATCCATAAAAAAAATGTTACAAGAGGAAGGTAAAGATACCAATGGTAAGATGGAGGAACTATCAAGAGAATTTTCAAGAGGCAAATAGGTTGGAAGAGAAAGAATCACCTAGATAGAAGGAAGAGAGCATAATAAAATAAGGACGAGAGAATTCATAGATGAAGATGGAATACACTTCAATTAGGCTTGTAAATCATCAAATCTTCGGTAGAGGATACTCCTTCTAGGTAACACAGATCTCTTCTACACGAGGTCCAACCATCTTCATAAGAAACAAAACAAATGAAGTTACTCCTAACAATTAGCATAAACAAATAGACTACAACAGAAATCCTAATCTACCCATCCTACCATTCTATCTCACAAGTTTATTATTTTATTAAGGTCAAGTTATTTATACAAGGGTACACAAACGTGCGTCGGGAGCAAAAATGCTCTGATACCAACTGTGACACCCTCAAATTTGCGGAAAGAAAACAAGTAATTGAAATAAATAAAAGATGAGAATACGTTTCTAATAGGTTCACTTTAGTGAAAATCGGTAAATTTTAAAACCGGAACCTATCATTAAATATATTCATCATAACGAAGGTGTCTTAAAGAAAAAGGTTCATAACAAAAAGGAAATAATATTATACATAAAAAGTATCTGAAACGGGAGACATATCTCCCGTATAAATACAGAAATAAAAGAGTGTATAATAATATACAATCCTAAGAACCGAATATAGGTCCAAGGTAAATACTTCGCTCGCTAGCTCGTCAATGTACCCAAGTATGCATCACAAACCTGCCAACCGCATTAAATATAAACACGGAAGCCACAGTCAGTGGGGAGTAACTCCGAGTTCTCCCAGCCACGAAATGTCGAGTTTAATAAAACATGAATAACATAAAAGAGATGTATATGGAAAATACAAAACCTTAACATATACGATATGCTTTTCATGTTATGAAACAATTAACTAACATATAACCTATCATATGAAAGCTATCATGTGAATCTGTTAACAACCTATAACACGAGGTAGGGAAGCTGGTATGCTGGCTCAGCGGTTACATTTAAAACATGGCCCTGATACACTCAAACCCTAATCAAACATAATATCATGTGAATCAGTTAACAACCGGTAATCCAAACTCTATCAACCTTAGCCGGCTTGCATCTCACCTTCTAAGATTCATAGAATCATCAAACATGAAAGACCAATACTTCTACAAACAGGAATAAGTTCTTAGCACGGCCCATAGTCGACTGTAACTCGAGTCTATACCACGAGGTAGGATATACTTCTATATTTTAGCTCAGCGGTTACCTTTAAAACATGGCCAAAATACAAAGCACACATCTAGGCTCAGCGGTTACCTTTAAAACATGGCCTAGATCCAAAGCACATATCTTAGCTCAGAGGTTACCCTAATAACATGGCCAAGATACAACTCTACCCTAATCCTAGACTGCGCAGACCCAGAGAAATGCGGAAAAACATCGCACCCAAGACTCATGATACAACCACATGAGTACCCTAAGAAGATCCACCAAAGGGTTGGCTAGTACTTAAGCTGGCTCCATCCCCAAAGTGGAAGCAATGGCCGCCATGCCCCAACTTGGAGATCCATCAAGCCGGGAACACAAAAGCTATCAAGCTGTAAACTCCATATGCTCGTCAAAGATAGTAAGGCCTATCAATGTCATGGTCCAAGATACTCATTTAGAATTAGAATGGTCAAGACGCCATATACTCATAATTCTCTATGGGTACTTAGCCAACACGACACATATCACACAATCCAACAGTCACGGGAAAAACTTCCTATCATGTGACTAAGTGTATATAAATCATATTCAAATATCATATCGCCTCATATCTACTAAGGCTCATTCATTCATTCATTAAATAAAACCTTACCTGAAGACAAATCCCCGACCCGAGTCCCGCGACGGGTCATCAGTCAAAACGGGGCTGACTAGATCGTAGTTTGACCAAACCCGTTTGGTCAAACCGGCTAGAAACAGAGTCTTAGCCATCAAGGCTTGAACATAAGAATATCACATTCATTTCATGCTATTTCATTCAATTTCTAACATGTGAATTATTAATTCATACGAAAACCCGCTTGACTTACATGATATCATATTAAACTAAAATCTCGTATTATAATTTCTAACAGGTGAGAAATAATAATATAATGAAAATCTTTTAATTAAATAATTTACTTATTAAAATTTCCCACTTGCTAAATATTACAAAACACGATAAAATAACAATACTCTAAAACCGTCACAAGTCCAAGGGGACCCACGGTTCATTTTGGACCGGTTTTGGTCATCTTTTCTAAAAACCGTTTCTTAATATTTCCCGCATACTTAACATATTTAAAACCCGTCAAAACAACAACAAAACAATCAAGTATCGACAAAAAACCCAAAGACCAAAACACG
>JAIUZE010073608.1:0-47360 GCA_022085475.1 Heliosperma pusillum | reverse complement strand
TCTAGTCGGGGAAACCACTCTTGATACTGATCACTTGTAAACTACGACCTTTGTGAATACGGACTTTGCAAATTGGTTTACATTGAGTGGGAGAAATTTATTATGGATATGAGAATCGGTTATCGCACATACACTTGTACGGAAAAGTGGGAGATTGTTGGAGCCAGTGTCCTCCACAGTTAGTGCAATAACATAAATAAATCTCTGCAGGTTCACAGGGTATACTTTGTATAATAATCAGTTGATTAACGTTTATCAATAACGGTTGGCTTGCTAGATAAGTTTGACGTTATTGTCATACAGATGGCGGTGATCAACTGGTCCCTAAAAGTCACACCTAAAGGATGTGTTTGAGAGATGTGATTATTTGAAAAAATAGTCATATTGATGCCCTATTATATGACTAAAAGGTTAGTCAGTGTATTTGACTAAAAGGTTAGTCAATGTGATGATGAGACGATTATTTAACAACGATTAAATAATATAAGCTGAGACGAATTAAAAGTAATTTGTAATTAAATATAAACTGTTGTATTTAATCAGCATATATATAATGTAAGCTTATGCGAATTAAAATGTTAATTCGTAAATTGAATATAAAATGTTATATTGAATTAGCAAATTATAATTATACGGATAATTATAATTAACGTATATATTATACGAGTGTCATATTAGATGTTGTCAGGCCGGTATTAATGTATCCACTACAAAATGTTGTATGGACATATTAATACATGAAAACACAAATGACATTTATAATAATAATACACATTATATATTAAAGCGAATTTAACCGAAATAAAGTCCAGATTCACTCTGGAATTTTCGGTCAATGGGTAGTTATTTTGAGGAGAAAAATCTCCTCATAAAAACCCTTTTGGAGCCGTGAGACAAGAGGGAGTGAGGAAAAAATTCTAACCCTAATTCATTTCTCACTTGTGCCTCCATCTCTTCACATCACAAGATCAAAAAGTTAACAGTAACTTTTGACAAAAATATTCTAGCAAATTAAAGGGCATTTCTCATTCTCTCTTGGGTGCTACGATTAGGAGATATCATCATTTTGATATTGTTCTTAGGCCTTTAAGCAAGGACTAAAGGTTATTTCTAATCTCTCGCTTATTATGCATTTTCGTTTATGACTATTAATCATTTAATCATAATTTCATTATAATCCTGATTGATTTAAAGGGAAGTATACGGATATTTTCCCACAGTTTGCCTCTTGGAAATTACTCTTGATAGTTCCTCCATCTTACCATTAGTACCCTCAACTTCCTCGTGTAACATTTTCGTGGATGTCATACCCATTTGTTTGTGGTATATTATACTTGGTCGGAAGAACTTTGAATTTTGTGGAATATTAGTGTTTGTTAGAATGAATTTGTGATTTGAGGAAAATGGTGTAGATCTAAATTCACCCTATATTGATGATTGGTTGTAACTCTAAGTAAAGGTGGTAAGATAAGTTTTATGATTTTAATGCTTGATGCTTGTCATGGGGACTAATGTGTTGATAGTCATTGATATTTGATGGGTGAAGGTGAAATGAGTTGGAGCTAAGACTTCTAACCCATTAGCGATAATCTTTGAATTTAGGAGTTTAATGAATGCCTTGGTTGTAAAATGCTTTGAGACTAAGTGACTTCTTGTGGATTCTAGTGTATGTGTTAGAGTATACGCTTGGTGGAAAAGTACTTGGCTATAATTCTTGGATTTAAAGATATGATCTTATCTTATGGTATCGGAGACTCGTTTGGAGTAGTAAGGTTTCGTTGTAAGTTGAACCATATTACTTGAGGATTATGATGTGAGCTATGATGGAAATACCTGGGGACGTTAATGATGATGTTTGACTTGAGGTTGTACTTTGATAATAATGAACTCGTGGGCTATATGAGTTGAAAATGACCGAGTATAAGGGAGTATTTGTTAGTCCTTCAGTTAAAGAAACCTTTGAGGTTGTGTTGAATATTTGAGCTAAAGGAATGTTACTATGCTTGAGTTGCAATTCCGCATTTGGGAATCCGTGTGATATGAAAGGATGGATGAATTGGGTAGTAGGCAATTTGTCGAATTCAGGTGTACCTTACTTTGATGATTGTACGTGGCGATGGTCCCTTGTAAGAGATCTTTGTAGATGAATAATTAAGATGTTTTAGTATCGCCCTGAGTTTGAAAGGGGAATTTTGTGGATTAAACCTTAAACCTTTTACTCGGACCATTATCCCTTTCCATTTCCTTTCATGCAAGTTTCCACTAAACCTGATTCCTAGGAAAATGTTTTCTCTCATCTTTTCCTTTGCCTGGCTATCTTCATGGCTATATCTATCCAATATCTAGCTTTTGGCTCCCTGCCTCTAGCGTCCCTCTAATTTTCGTCCGATCTTATCGTGTTCGTGTTTCCCTTGAAATTTCCTATTGTTTCCATTTTCATGGTGACATTGTCTTTCCTCTGGTGAGATAGCTGGGGTTGTTAGCTAGCTTCGTGTTGATTTTGAACATGAATAGGATTGGGATTTAAACCTTAGGATGAATCTGTTGATGGTATTGTACTCTCTTGGTGGCTTCATTTATTGAGCTTGCTAGTGTAGTGCTATTTTGGGAATCAAGTTGAGCGAGATGATATTTCGTTGTTGTTGAGTATTATATCGGTTGCTTGGGATATCATTTGGGAATTAGATGTCTCTAATTGGTGGATTCTAAAAGAGACTTTGCTTTAGGGTAATTGAGTGGTACCCAAAGTTTGAGGAGTTTTGTCATAAATGAAAATCGATTCATTTTGAGTTTTAGATGATCTAAATGATTTGAATGGTTGTCTGATTGCCAAGTGATTGATCAATTGTGGTTTGGAATTAGTAATTCTCTTTTATTCTTAAGGAATCATAGTTTGAGATTGAGAAATGTTCGTTGCAAGCTTTGGATAATGAGTACTCAGTTGTTATGGAATATAGAGTTAGAATGGTGAACTCATTTATCTTGAGGATTATAATCACCATAGTTTACTAATGTGACAATTTATATTTGAGGCTTCGAGCGTAGTAATGATCGAATTAAGGATCTTATGGCGTATTAAAGAATTATTATAATCGATAATGGATTGTGGATTTTTCCTTGTCGTGAGATATGGGATGAGGCTAGTTGGATCTTAGATAATTATGTTTTGTTGCGTGGATTGTGTTTTGACTTTTGAGGATGAGAAAGTTCATTGTAAATTTAGGATAATGAGTTTGAAGTAAATTGAATCAAGGATTTTCATGGTAAGTCTCCTTTACCTTGTGGTTGTTAGCGATCATGTTTCCCTAGATAAATACTTTGTTGGTGGTTTCTAGTAAGAGTTTTGATGAAACTAAGAAGATTAGAGTGCGTAATAAATCTTTCATGTGGATTGTTAGTTGTGGAGTCTACCGTGCCGATGGACTTTAGTGGATACTAAATGGATCTGAATAATTAGGTTATTGGCTTGAAATCTCGTGATTAAGGAATATTTTTGTAGGATTTCTTATGATTGAAAATGATGAGTTGCAAATTGGGTAAATTGCATTCTCTTGAGGATTTGGTTTATTAGTAGAGTTAGTAATGTCGAATTCTTGTAGATCTTCCTGCCGACTTCATCGTGATCTTCCTATCTCTAAGAGTTCGATTTGTTTCGTTTTTGCGTGTTTCGTATATATTTTGTTACCCTGAATTGTGTGTGAGATGTGCGAGTCGCTCGATGTACGTGTAATGTGTTCTTATTTTGATTTTATCTTTGAGAAAACCTTCGAATTTCCATATTGTATTTCAAAATTAACTTTTCAAAGAAGTCCAAAGATGGATTTTGTACCCTGTTTTTGGAGAAAATAGATTTCTTTTGCTAAATTTGCGTTTGGTTGGATGTTTGGACTTGTTATTGGAGACGTCTGGTGATTAGTCCTGCACTTACTAACGTTTGTTTTGAATTTCGATTTCACTATTTTGACATTAATTTGATTTGGATAACTAGAGTACTCGTTCGCGACAGGCACTCTCGTGATTCGTAAATAAAGTTTCGCACTTATGGAAAATCTCCTTAAACCGTTTTCGAGACGAACCTCGTTTCATATATATTCCCCTTATAAGAGTTTTCGTATTAATTTTTGCAGCGAAATAAATTCAAATGGTTTTGAAAATCTCTGCAGAATTGGGTCAATTTCAATAGCTCATATCATGAGTTTTACATGGTGAAAATTTGAGTTCTTTATATGTTTGGGTTCTTGAAAGAGTCCTCTTTCATATGGAGTTGGAATCAACAACATTCATTAAGTAGATTGTTCACGCGAGGGCTTCAAAGACTGTCACACAGAAGGATGTTCTGTTTTTCTGAAAATGACCTGTCAGCACTAAAACGTGAATAACTTAATATTGGATGGATGGTTTTGGTTGATTCTTTTTGGATATGAAAGCTAACATTCGTATCTACCATTTTAGTCATCATGGGCATTTTTAATCGATGTGAGCTAAGAGATATGATTTTTTGAAGTTCCTGATGCTGCACAGGAAAACTGATGTGCATTCACTCCTGACCTGCACGTACTCAAAGGCTTATAAATAAAGTTCCAAGAACTGTTTTTGCATGATTCAAAATGGAGAAGGAAGCTAACTCGTATAGCTTCAATTTGGCTACTCATGGGTCTCCTAGTTCTATATGTGCAGAAAATGAGAGCATCTGCAAGATGCCTCTGGAGTCTGGAATACTGCTGCACAGTTGTCAAGTGACCCGCTAGTACTCAAACCTCTATATCTAGAGTTCCATTCATTATTTTGGTTGATTCTTTTTTGACATGAAAGCTAACATCTCTAGCTTTAAAATGAGCTATCATAGTCAATGTAATTCATTCTGAGTCAAGAGATATGAATCCTGCAAATGAGGTCTGATTCCAGAGATGCAACTGTCATGATAAGTTTGATGCAAACACTAGTGAGGGGTATTTGTTCCTTTCAGCTGCCAAGATTAGCATGTCCTAAGATGGATAATGATCTTAATAATGTCCTTATGTCAAGGGATGAGAAGTGAGAAGGCTTGGTTTAGTTTAAAGAGATCTTTGCCTTGAAGAAAATGCAAGGGACAATTTCTGAAATCTGAAAGCGACATTTAGTGGTCCTATTTTGGCTTGTCGTTTCTTTCCCTTTGTTTGACAGTGCACCTGCTCTATGGCACGACAAGGGCTGATTTCTAAGCCTCATTTCAGAGCTTTTGAGCTGCCAAAGGACACTCACCAACTATCTACACTTGAAGACAAAGGGAAAAGCAACAAAATGAAATCTCTCCTTGCTTTCCAAGTTTTACATTTCAGTTTTTATTTTATTGATGCATTGTACTAGTTATTTCTCAACCATTAGATGGTTCTTATCTTGCCTATATAAGGCTTCATTTCCATTGTAAGAAATCAGTTTATGAAATGAATTTTTAGAAGGTTTTCAAAACCCTTAGTCTTTGCTTGTGTGCTTAGACACCCTTTCCTCTTTGCTATGTGCTGGAGAACCTCCAAGGGCTTCGAGCCATTGGAGCGGGGTTGAGTCCTATGCTTGTGTGCTTGGGCGAAACTACCTCGAGGCTTAGACCTGCTGTGTGATCTAGTCTAAGTCATATCCATCTACCTCCCCTTGTATTAAACCCACAAAATAAAGCCTCCAAAACAGCCCCTCAAATGAGAAGAACAACTACTCGTGTCGAGTTTAATTTGTTGTTGTTTCGTTGAGTCTTGGTTGCACTTGGGTGTGCAAAGCGGTTTCCGGGACCGTCCTATCCCTAGCCCGGTTTTAGGTGTCATTTAGGTTAGTTTTAGAGTCACTTGAGCCATGCTCGAGTGGCTGCTCTTGGGGAGTCTTTCTTGGCACGAAATCAGCCCCTTTGGGTCTTGTTTCAGTGCAATTTTGAAAACCGATTCTTGTCCTTGATACTTTTGTTTTCTACTCTCAAGTTTCGAGGACGAAACTTTTTAAAAGGTGGGGTGATTGTAACACCCGCAAATGTACCCTATTTGTATAGTAAAAAATTTTTACGGATACTTTTCAGCGAAATTTAGTTTTAGTTTAGAATTAAATTTTCCGTGTCGAATTTAGAATTTCTGAGTCCGTATTTGGATTTTACGCGAGATTTCAAGTGAATCACGTCTTAAGACGTCATTGATTTTTCCTTGACTTTTTCCACTTACTCTTCATATACTCCCTCATAACCTAATTTCCCTCACAACTCAACATCTTCTTCTTCCTCACCAAGAAACCCCAAATCCCTAGCCTCCATATTTGATCCATCTTAGAATCATCGCTACTCCTTCGTTACTCGCTTAAATTCACTAAGGTTCGTCTTATTCCTTCCCTCTTATCTTCCTCTATCCGTATTGGTAATAAAATTACCGTCTTTCTCGCTTTTCAATTTATCCGTCTTTCTCAAAGGTGAATTATATTCATCTTTTGTCGTCTTTGTTTAGGTGGAGACTTTCTAGACCCCGACAAAAATTACTATCTAGTGGAGGAAGGCTTAGAAATCGTTTAAAGACGCATAAAGGTAACGGTGAAGGGTTACTCGATATCATTTACGTGTTTTATGTGTTTTCTATGTTAGGAATCATATTTAGAATATGATTGGTATAATAGTTGATGATGGTTGAATATTGATCCTTAGTGAAATTGGTGATTTTCGTGTGATGTTGACCCCAGCCGGCCGACCGGCAGCCGGTCAGCTGACCGGCTGGGGCAGTGGCTGTATATTTTGCATGTTACGTAATATTTGATGCATGAAATTGATCTCAGCCAGCCGACCGGCAGCCGGTCAGCCGACCGGCTGTGACACCTCTACCTTTTCCTTTGATTTTCTCATATACCTTTGGTCCCAGCCGGGTAGCCGGCAGCCGGTAAACATGACCGGCTGGGACACACTGATCTTTCACTTGGTTTTTCGTATGATACATGATGCCAGCCGGGTGGCCGGCAACCGGTCCACCTGACCGGCTGGCACCTGCTGGATGTTCTTTGTAATTCTTGTTTACGTTTTCATTTATAATATTTTCGATGATTCGTTTATCGTATAAATTTACGGAATGACTTTAAAAAAATTAATGTTTAGAATATATGATATTTCATTCGCTTGTATCGCATGTTTTGTGACGGTTTTTGGTATGTCCCACTTTGAGTCGGTTTTTACAAATGTTACGGTTTGAGCACTAATTTTCTATGTGCTTTGTACTCTCATTTCCTTGGCTACCTCCACGTTCGTAAGGCTGGAATGTCGGAACGGGGATGTATCCTTACTGCTTAATTGCATGTGTTAGTGGGCATACGACGACGTTGTTAGGAGGCGAACGCTTTGCGTTGATCGACCCGGCCGTCAAATGTTGTGTACTTGCGAGGTGGTGTCATTTGCATGTAGCGTACCGCTTATTATGAGGCTTGTGCTCTTTTTCGCCTCTTTCGTGAATGTCGACCGAATTTGGGGTACTCGACGTCTATGATTGACCGAGTCTTGGATGCGAAATGTTTATCGCATGTCGAACCGGAAAATGTGATTTCGGGATTCTGGCCAGATTTAGACTAGGACCGGGTATTTATATCGTCGTTCTACCGGGAGGAAATCAGTTTACATATACGAAATGAATTGAATCGTGTATGCGTTCAAGGAAATGTTGTATCCCGTGGATGCCTTTTAATCATACTTGCCATGTACACGGTGCTAGTGCGTTTCATTTACCGTGAGAGATGTCGTCATTGTATTGGTGTGTTTGAATGGATGATTATATGATTGATTACTTATGATCTTCGCATGACTTGGCATGGTTTGTTTGTCGAGTCTCAATCTTCTCAAACTTATACCGCTAATGGTGAGATGCAAGCCCTAGTGAGCGTATTCGGTTGCCTAAGAGTGTCTTCCCCGAGTCTTTGTATAATATGATGGATTCAGATTTGTATTCCATATGCTCTTTTCATTATATATTGAATTGCCTATCTATCCTTATCGTATTTCACATGTATATCTATATATGCATGCTTTTACTTTTGTATTTCCTTTTATGTACGTTTAATGTGATATGGTTGGGAGAACCCGGAGTTACTCCCCACTGATTGTGCAGTTCATGTTTTTCATGGATGAACAGGTTGCTTGATTGGATGGCATTTTGCTTGGTATTTTGGGTTCGGGTGTGAGCTAGCGGGCGTTGGCCTGGATGAATCACCTCTAGACGTTGTTTAGCTAGTTTGCTAATAACTTTGATGTTTGATACATTTTGAGAGACTACGTCTCTTTGTAGTATATTCTATTTTAGTTTGCATTTATTTGACATTCCTCGTATTTCTATCTTGCATGTAAAAAGTTTTAAAAATTCCGTATCTTCCGCTATATTAATCACATGCTTGTATGTTTTATTTCCGCATTCGCGAGGGGTGTCACACGGTAAATGACACGCACTACTACCATGTACATAGCAACTATGATCAAACACGTCCACGAGACAAACATTTCCCTGAATCATATACGATAAACATTTCGTATATGCAAGACTCATTTCCTCCCGGTAGGACGATGATAATGATACGATCCTAGTCTAAACCAGGCCACACTCTCGGAATGAATATGTTCCGATTCGACATGTGATAAACATTTTGCATCCAAGACTCGATCAACACAATGGACGTTGAGTACCCCAAATTCGGCTAAACTACACGAAAAAAGCGGAAAGAGCACAAGAATCATAGACTAGCAAGTACAAGCAATGACATCACCTCGCAAGGATACAACATTTGACGGCCAGGTTGATCAACGCCATACGTTCACCTCCTAACAACGTCGTTATATCTCTACTATGAAATACATACAACCATTGAGAATACACCCCATCGCTCAGTCATTCCAGTCTAACAAGTATGAAGGTGTAGCCGAGAAATGAGATTACACAGCACTCAACAAGTAGTGCTCAAATCAATACATAAGGCAAAACCGACTCAAAGAGGGGACATACCAAAAACCGTCACCAAACATCTAATAAAGGCATGTGAGATATTTTATATTCTAAACATGCATATTTAATGTCATAACATTAGTTTATAAGCTAAACGAATAATATAAACCATCTCAAATAAAAACAAATGAGAGAGAGAAACAAAAGAAGAAGCAGGGGTTGGTAGCCTACCTAGGAGACCGGTGGCCGGCCACCCGACTGGCACCACAGAGCAATCCAAAATAACAACTAATATGGGCAGGGACTCCCAACCGGTGGTGATGACCGGCAGCCGGCCACCCGGCTGGGGGTCGTGGGTCAATCGCGAAAACAACAAAGGGAAGAGGGAAGGTGTTCCCAGCCGGCTGGGCGGCGGCCGGCTACCCAGCTGGGGGACGCACAACAACAAACAACATCAACAACATATAAGGTGTTCCCAGCCGGTCGGGGGGGCGGCCGGGTACCCGGCTAGGACACACATTATTCCAAAATCATCACAACCAACCAATTTCGAAACAAGGGGCTCCTAGCCGGTTAAGGAGGCGGCAGCAGACGGTGGGCCGGCTGGGGCACATTGCTCTCAAAAACGTCCCAACAACAACAAAAATTCGATTTCCATTATTACCCAATCATTCCTACCATCATTTATCATTATTAAATCTCATTGAATGCAACATAATCATACCCAATCATTACTTACTATCGTTTAAAACAACATAAGACGACACTTGTTACTAAACACAACTCTAATCATAATAAATGAGTAAATCCAACCACATTATTACGACTTAGCATAAGATTAGCATATTAGATGAATTAAACATGGAAAAGAGTAGTAAACACCATATGAAATTCACACAATGAATTCATCTTTTCAAGACAAATACTACTCTAGCAAGAAAAACACATAATAGTGATATCGAGTCACCCTTCACCGTTACCTTGATTAGCACTTCAAATCTTCGATTCCCAAGCCACCCATCAATCTACTTGAATCCCTTGACCCAAAATCTTCAAAGCCCACCCTTTTACCGACAAATAATATAGTAGAAGTTTAAACCAAAATTTCTGGAAACTCGGTCTTAAAAGAAGGTTAAAAGTGTATATTTTATTGGCTAGAAAGTAAGAGGATGGTGCGAGGATTCCGAAACATTAAACGGAATCGAATTTGGTTAAGAAACGAAGAAGTTGCGTCTGTCTTAAGTTTAGATCTAGAAAAATGGGTTTTATAAAAAGTTGAAGGAAATGGAGATTTTATGTTATGAAAAGAAACAAGAGGATGAGAAGAGAAGATTAATGTAAAAATCGTCAAGTTTTGTTGAGAGACGGAGAAATGACATATGTCTTAAGATTATAAAGTTATGGAGCTTTAATGGTGTTTTGGTGTATGAGGAAGAAGATGAAGATGGTATTAAGTTGCTGAAACTTCTAAGGGAGAAGGTGTCTTATGGTGGGTTTGTTTTGAGAAGGAGAGCAATAGAAGGCCTAAATCTCATGTTGGGTTTACTGACTTGGATTTTCGCGTAGAGTTCGATTATGAACTCATAACAAACTGAAATGCGACGAGTTCTACCCAACTAAATAAAATTCTATTGAACATTAATTTAAAGCCACGAAATCATTAATTATCGACTTAAAATATTTTAACTAATAACAGTAAAAGACAAATTTATAAAATTTACGACTTTAGTAAATTATTTATTATTATAAAATATGGGGTGTTACGAATTCATCCCCAAAATCACATCAAAATCTCCTAAGTTAAACTGGAAAGATCATATGGAAGGATCGCTCCTGCAATAGTGACAGGAACGTCCTCGAATAGAATGGAACACAAAACAATCTCACCCGTGTTGGAGTACATGTCCTCCACAATAGTCCATTTATATATTAAATCTCATTTGGAATATACGTGGCATGATTAGTATATTTTGATACTACACGTCAGTTGATTAACGTAAATCGCTAACGCTCGGCTGACTAGAGTTTGACGTTATTGTCGTATGACGGCAGTGATCAACTGATCCCTTTAGGTCACACCTATAGGATGAGACCCAAATTGAATACTAATTATTTGTATACGATACAGTTTAATTATGGCATTACATATATTTGATATGTACGTTTAGTTACGAGAGTTGTTTATTAGAAATTGAGTTAGGAACTCATTCCACTTAAGTTTATTAGTCAATTATACGATAACAGACTGATAAGTGAATATTTGTATGATTTTAACCCCCACTTTAGCTCGGTTTTGTATGTCATTTGTGCTTTGTTAAGCCATTTTATGACTCTAGGCGAATTCCTGTGTTCTAACCTGTTTTGTAGGGAAAGTGACGTTTCTACGCCATTTTTCTATATTCCCAAGCATTTGCCTAGAACCCGACGATTTGAAGAAGAAAGCTTGACCAAGTGAAAGGCATTTCAAGAAGGTTCACTAATTCGAAAGAGAGAAGGAGTAAAGACGGTTTCGTAGTTGTCGGAAGATCAATCAATTAGGCGGAAGAATTTATCGCTTTACATCAAACCCTATCAACAAACCCGATTGAAGAGGTCAAGGGGGATGATGGAAGTCAAGTCAAA
Source organism: Heliosperma pusillum (assembly GCA_022085475.1). Lineage (NCBI taxonomy): Eukaryota > Viridiplantae > Streptophyta > Magnoliopsida > Caryophyllales > Caryophyllaceae > Heliosperma > Heliosperma pusillum. The sequence goes on along the minus strand of JAIUZE010073608.1, from coordinate 35,823 downwards.
GCAAAGGAAGATGAAACGTTAGTCAAGAACTTGTAGATGTCCACTTACCCGATCGGGTAAGTGTGTACCCGATCGGGTATCCTTGCTGATCCGAGCATGACGGCTTCAACCTCCTATTTTTGTCCTATGTGTTTAATGTCCGACCTCTTCTCCACGAAACCCTAATACTATAAATAGATGCTCTAGCCCCTCTTCTCAAAGGCATCAATATCAATCTCCATCTCCATCTCTATCTTACACATCTTCTTTAGAATAATCTTTTCTTTTCTCTTTAGGTTTTAGTCTTTCTAGTTTAGATCATTTCTTCTTTTGTCTTTTGTTCTTAGTTTATTTCTGTCCATTTCTTATCAAAACATTAATTTAGTTCAATAAGAATTTCAATCTTGTGATCTACTTTGTTGGGTTCAAGAGTTGTAATTCAAGGTACAATTATTCTATGCAAGGGATTTCTATTATCGTTATCATTTTCGTTGTTGATCGTCCCTAGGTATTCCTAATTTATCCTTTGCTTATTATCCTTTATTGTTTTCCATTTGATCGTTATTCATAACATTTAGATTAATTTTCATGTTGTTATAATCGTAGTTTCATTTCTTAGATTGTCAAGTAGCGTCGTTATTATCGCCTTATAAAGAGTCTAAATTATTGTCAAAAACCAACTAAATAAAACAAGATAGTCACCCTTGGACAAAGAGTCTAAATTATTGTCAAAAACCAACTAAATAAACCAACTACACCAGGCGTTTTCTGAGGAAGGTTCCCTGGACAAAAATTTAGCAGACCCTCCCTAGGATCAAGCCTGATCCTTGGTTTAAGTTTCTTAGGCATGATAGTCACCCTTGGACCCTGTCCAAGGCAACTGGTACAGTCTGGCTTCTTTCTGGCAGATGGGTTGGTTGTTGCTTGTTTTGCTCTTGTTCTGGTTTGTGTGATTGGGGTTTGACTTGTATAAGGCATTGACATAGCTCTTGAGGTAAGTTGAGGTTGGTTGTGGGCTGAGGTTTGGACTTGGCTTTGGCATGGACTGGCTTTGAAGTTGGTATTGAACCATGGTTATAGTATCATGAATTGAATTGTTTGTTGTAGGGTTGTTTGTCCTCTCTTTGGCTGACTGGCTTTGATCTTGTGTTCCCTGTGTGACTTGGCTTGAAACTATTGTTGCAACCTTCTTTTCTTGAAAAGGATTTGCCCTCAAATCTTCAACTTCATCATCATCTGACTCTCCATGGTAGGGACTCAGATCCCCTACATTGAAAGTGCCATGGACACCATAGCTTCTTGGTAGGTCTACTTTGTAGGCATTAGGTCCCAACCTTTCCAATATTTCAAATGGCCATCAGCTCTTGGCATGAGTTTGTTCTTTCTCTTGTCTGGAAACCTTTCTTTCCTCAAGTGCAGCCAGACAAGGTCCCCAGCTTTGAACTCAGTTTTCTTAGGTCCTTTGGCTCTTGCTTTGTACAGCTCATTAGTTTTCTCAATCTACTTCTTAACCTGTTCATGGATCTGTAACATCTGCTCAACTCTCTTCTTTGCATCATAGTTTGTCTTGTTTCCTCTAACTGGAGCCAGGTATGTGGGCATGAGAGGGTTAGTACCATAAACTATTTCAAAAGGACTTTTACCTGTGCTGGTGGAGGGGGCTCTGTTGAAAGCAAACTCAGCTTGTGCCAGCCTGAGATCCCAATCCTTCAAGGATTTAGAAACAATGCTCCTTAAGATCTTTCCCAATGTCCAGTTAGTGACTTCTGTCTGCCCATCAGTCTGAGGATGGTGAGAAGTGCTAAACAGTAGCCTGGTCTTCAATAGCCTCCACAATGTTCTCCAGAAGTGGCTCATGAACTTGGTGTCTTTGTCTGAGAAAATGCTTCTAGGTACACCATGCAACTTAACAATCTCCTTGAAGTATAGCTCAGCCACCCCAAAGCATCTTCAGTCTTCCTACAAGTAATGAAATGAGTCATTTTGCTAAACCGATCTACAACCACCATGATTGAATCCTTTCCCCTTTGTGTTCTTGGTAGTGCCACAATAAAATCCATGCTGAGATCCTCCCATGGTTTGTTTGGTACTGGCAGTGGTGTGTAGGGTCCAGCCTGAAAGTGTGCTTTGGCTAGTTGACAAGACATGCACCTCTTGAGAGCATCTTGCACATCACTGAGCATCTTAGGCCAATAGAACTGATCCTGTAGTATGTCATAGGTCTTCTGCACTCCAAAGTGACCAGCAAGGCCATTGGAGTGAACTTCTTTGACCAGTAATCCTCTATAAGGTCCCTTAGTCACACATAGTTTGTTTCCATAGAATAGATAGCCTTCCTGTGCTGTGTATTTGCTCCCTTTCATAACTTGTCCTTCCTGATGCACCTCCCAGTCATGCTTGAAGTCTGGATCTTCCTGATAGAGCTCTTTCATGAATTCAAATCCCAACACCCTTTGTTCCATGAAGGTTAACATCACAGATCTTCTAGACAGTGCATCAGCTACAATATTGTTCTTGCCCTCTATATATTTGCTGGAGAATGAGAAGGACTGCAAGAAATCTACCCATTTGGCATGTCTGGGGTTGAGTTTATGCTGCCCATTGATGTACTTGAGGGCCTCATGATCAGAATGTAGCACAAATGGCTTAGGTTTTAAGTAGTGTCCCCAATGGTTCAATGCTCTCACAATGGCATAGAACTCCTTGTCATATGTGGAGTAGTTAAGCTTAGCCCCATTTAACTTTTCACTGAAGTAAGCAACAGGCTTCTTCTTTTGTGTAAGTACAACTCTTATGCCAAGGCCACTGGCATCACACTCTACCTCAAAGAGTTTGTTGAAATCTGGTAGAACCAATATTGGAGATTTGCACAATAGCTCTTTGATCAGGTTGAAGGACTTCTCAGCCTTATCATTCCACTTGAACTCTCCCTTTATCATGCATTCAGTAATAGGGGCTATGATGGAGCTAAACCCCTGTATGAACCTTCTGTAGAAGGATGCTAGACCATGCAAACTTCTAACATCAGTCACAGTTTGAAGGAGTGGCCATTCCTTGATTGCCTTAACCTTCTCAGGGTCAACTGCTACCCCTTCTTTAGAGATGATGAATCCAAGGAAGTAAACCTCAGGCTGCATGAAAGTGCCCTTTTCCAATTTGCCATACAGTTTGTTCTCCCTTAGAATTTCAAACAATGATCTTAGATGCTGCATATGTTCTCCCTTAGTTGAGCTATAAACAAGAATGTCATCAAAGTAAACCACCACACATTTGCCCAAGTATGGCCTTAGGAATTCTGTCATCAATCTCATGAAGGTACTAGGGGCATTAGACAACCCAAAAGGCATTACCAACCATTCATAGAGCCCATGTTTAGTTTTGAAAGCTGTTTTCCACTCATCTCCTGCTTTTATCCTTACTTGGTGGTAGCCCTGCCTTAGATCAATCTTTGTCAACACTTGAGCCCCACTCAACTCATCCAGAATATCATTAAGTCTAGGTATGGGGAACCTATACTTAAAGGTAATGTTGTTGATGGCCCTACTGTCAATGCACATACGCCAAGTCCCATCCTTCTTTGGTACAAGCAAGGCGGGTACAGCACAAGGCCTGAGGGACTCCCTTACATAGCCCTTGTTTAGCAGCTCACCTACCTGTGTAGCCTTAGGATCACTTCTGTAAGATGGCTTGTTGGGTAAGATAGCTCCAGGTACTAGATCATTGTGGTGTTCTATTCCCCTAAGTGGTGGCAGTCCACTAGGGAGCTCAGTAGGAAAGACATCACCATAACTTTCTAGGATAGACTTGACCTCCTCAGGGATATCAACCATGCTTATCCCAGTCTCCTTGGCAAGTAGTATGTACACAGGTTGTAACTCACTTAGCTCTTGTACTATTTCTGATTCACTTATCAACATGACTTCCTTGGAGGCCTCACTCATGGGGGTTGGGTTGATCTTTAAAGTAGGTGGTAAAGGTGTCAGGGTGATTTTCTTCTTCCCATACTTAAAAGTGTAGGTGTTGTCCCTCCCATAGTGAATGGCATCCCTATCAAACTCCCATGGCCTCCCAAGCAAGAGGTGATAGGCATCCATAGGCAGAACATCACAAAGACTTTCATCCACATACCCCTTACCAATTGAGAAAGGTACAACACATTGTTTATCCCCCTTGATCTCAGCCCCTTTGTTTAACCATCTGAGTTTGTAAGGTAGGGGGTGGTCCTTGGTGGGTAGAGCTAGTTTGTCTATCGGTGTTTTAGAGGCCACATTAGTGCAGCTTCCACCATCAATAATGAGGTTACACACTCTACCCTTGATAGTACATCTGGTCCTAAAGATCTGGTGTCTCTGGTCCTCCTCCAAAGGCTGGGGTTGAGTATGCATTACCCTCCATGTTACCAAACTTAACCCAGCATCAGGCTCTATCAACTCCTCACTAGCCTCTACCTCAGGCTCTTCCATTTCATCATCACAGACCAACACCTCATCCTCTCCCCAATGAATTACTTCTAGGGTGCTCAGAGCTCTCTTAGATGGACATTCTCTAGCAAAATGTCCATATCCTTGGCATTGAAAACACTTTTTGAGGGGGGTGGTTTTTCTTTGGCCTGCATCAACAGCCTTGCCTTTATCAGGGTTGAAAGGGGTCTTAATAGGAACCACAGGTTCTCCTATCTTGACTCCTACAAAGAGTTTGAAGGTAGGGGTTCTAGTAAGTGTCTTAGAAGCACTGGCCTTTCCCTTTCCCAACTTTTCTACCCTTAAAGACAAGTTGACAGCTTCCTCAAAGGAGTATATATTTTGTAGCCTGACTTTACTAGCTATCCTCTCATCCAAACCTTCTAAGAACCTTGCTATCTTTTGCTCATATTTCTCAACAACCTCACATTGCAGTGTGAGTTGTTCAAAGTCCTTTAGATAAGATTCTACAGGTCTTTGGCCTTGTTTCAGGTGAGTAAGCTTAATGAACATGTCCTGAGTGTAGTCCCTAGAGACAAACTTAGCCCTCATTTTCTTTTTCAGTTTGAGCCATGACTTAACCGGTTCTTTTCCTTCTCTCACCCTCAAGGTTTTCATATTTTCATACCACAGTGAGGCATAACCTTTTAGTTTCATGATAGCAACCTTAAAAGCCTTTCTATCAGTGTATCCTTTAAACTCAAAGACTCTTTCTACGGACCTCAACCAATCTAGGAAATCATCAGGGTTCATGCTAGCTAGAAAGTCAGGGATTTCTACTTTTATGTCTTTGTCTTGGTGTCTGAGGAGACTTTGATCTGAGCCATCTGAGTCTGACATTTCAAATTGATCTACAAGTTGTCTCCTCCTTCCTCCATGTGGGAAAGGTGCTCCTCTTCCTCGACCTCTGCCTCCTCTTGTGTCATTGTTTTGTTGGCCCTCAAGAAGTTCATTGACAGACCTGGAGACTTCCATCACAGTTCTGACAAGACCTTGAACTGTGTTTTCAAGACCTGTAATTCTCTCTTCACTCATGGTTGATTTTGTGTTTTTAATGTAGTTAGGTAAATGAACTCACAAACCAAAGCTCTGATACCAATTGCAATGAAACTATTCAAAAAACAAGCTAAAACAATTACAAATTGAACTAAGGTTAGACACTTGGAAATTGCTCTGTTTTTTGTTTGGACTGGATGCTGAAAGAAGAGATAGAACCTTAACCAAAGCACAAAGCCAATGATTGTGGGTTGAACCTTGATCCCAGCACTCAGCTAAGGGTCTAAGCTCACTTCCAAGCACACAGCAATGGAAGCTTTCTCAAGCACACAACCAAGAGATATCAACAGAAACAATGGTTTCATTTTTTGTGTGTACTTCAAATCTGTCTTTCATTCATTAGGAATAAGCCTTATATAGGCATTGAAGATACATCCTACTCGTCCATGACATCTAGGGTCACAATTGACTTACAAAAGAAGACATAAAAACAGCTACATTGTTCAGACATAAAGTAATAAAGTAAAGAAACAGAAAGTAGTTTGACAAAGTACAATCTTCCTTGTTGCCTTGCTTGTTGTTTTATTTCAGTAGAAGAGTGGACTTGAGGCTTGGTTTCTTGAGCCAAACTGAAGTAAGTTTGATCCAAAAGATTCACCAGGCAGTCCCTCGAGCTTGCTTGGCCAAAAGAGGAAGTCTTGATAGTGACAGCTAAACTACTCTAGGATAGGTTAAAACTGGTCTTGTTTGATTTGTGCCTTGAATTAAATGGTGTTCCTAGCGTTTTCTGAGGAAGGTTCCCTGGACAAAAAGTTAGCAGACCCTCCCTAGGATCAAGCATGATCCTTGGTTTAAGTTTCTTAGGCATGATAGTCACCCTTGGACCCTGTCCAAGGCAACTGGTACAGTCTGGCTTCTTTCTGGCAGATGGGTTGGTTGTTGCTTGGTTTGCTCTTGTTCTGGTTTGTGTGATTGGGGTTTGACTTGTATAAGGCATTGACATAGCTCTTGAGGTAAGTTGAGGTTGGTTGTGGGCTGAGGTTTGGACTTGGCTTGGGCAATGAATGGCTTTGAAGTTGGTATTGAACCATGGTTGTAGTATCATGAATTGAATTGTTTGTTGTAGGGTTGTTTGTCCTCTCTTTGGTTGACTGGCTTTGATCATGTGTTCCCTGTGTGACTTGGCTTGAAACTCCTGTTGCAGAAACGTCTCAACAGCAAACATACCCGATCGGGTAAGTGGAAATCCGATCGGGTAAGTGTGCAAGATGGACTTTTCCGTCTCTTCCAATTTCATCCTTGGGCACGGAATCCTATGCCTTGGTCTTGGTCAATGCAATACATAATTGGGCTTGGGCTAGTCTTCCTTTGACTTGGGTTGATGTTTCGTTTTGAAGTTCAAAGCCAAAGTCCAAGATAAATCCACTTGAGGAAGGATGTAGCGGAATCGTAATCAAATCGTGAAATGGCTATCATCGGTTCCTCATAAACTCGTACTCTAGTGTCTTTGCTCCATAAAGTAGGAAAATATAGCAAAACCGCTTCATTTTCTATAAAACGAGACAAAACACGCAAAACAACTAGAATAGCAATATTAGCTCGTTAATCACTTAACAAAGTGCATAAATCGTATAGAAATCGAGCTAAAATGGGGGATAAAACCATACAAATATTCACTTATCAAACCCGTGTTTTCCCTTTTTGCATTCTTATTTTTGCTTTTTCCCTTTTACGTTGTTTTGTTAGATTTCTTTGCAGATGAAAGAGTTTTTGAAGAATCTATGAAGACCTTCCTTGTCAAGTCCAAAAGACTAGCTTGGGGGAGTCTGCGCTGGCTAGTAAGCTTCATTCTTCTTTCATTTTTCCTTTTTTCCCATTAAGCATCTCGTTGCATATTTAGTCTTTGTGCTCACATTGAGGACAATGTGATGTTTAGCTTGGGGGAGGGATTGCATTTTCCTATTTTGCATTTTAGTTGATCATTTTTCAAATTTTGAATAAGAAAGAGAAGATTTTAAAGAGAGATTTTAAAATTTTGAACACTATTGAATGCTTTTCATGCTTTGCTTGCTTGTTTATTATGCTATCATGTTACATTTTCCCACACTTAGAGCTTTCAAAAGATAATGATTCAATATTCATTGAATTGTGCATTCATGGGGATGTCTTGTACATAGTAGGCATGGAATGAATCTATAGATGAGTACGTTTGATCTTGACATTTGGAAAATTACATATATTGTAAGGTAGAACCTCCTTAGACTGGTACATCTATACCCAGTCTCATTTAGGTGTGTGTAGTTCTCCTTGTGATGTGTGTCATGTCAAAACGCATAAGTATGGTTCTCATTTCATTTCTATAAGCATTGCATTCATGATTCACTAAGATTTGAAGCCTTTTTCACTTTAAATTGCCCCTCAAAATAAGCCCCTTCATACAAATGCTTCACAAAAATAATAGCTACAAATAAAAACTGCCTACCTTTTGAGCTAGTAGCTAGACTATGGTGTATGGGTGTTCTTTTGAGAAGATTTGTTCTTATCTGTCAAAGTGAATTTGGAGAACGAAAAATATTCAAGAAGTGATGTTCAAAAGAAAATATAAGAAAGAAAGAAGAAAAATTGAAAATTGAAAATAGAAAAAAAAGAAATAAGAGAAGAAGTTGTGAGTATCTCCTCAAAATGTCAAATCAATAGAAGGAGTTTACCCTTGTGTTTCGTGTGTAATAAGCCAAAACCGTTACTTCTGGCTTCGCTATTCGTCTTGTGGGAAATTCATCGAAAGTTTGGATTGAGTATTCATTTATCATTGGTCAGTTGCTAGCTCATTCTAAACCTTCACATGACCATAACTATTTGTCCACCTTTCACCCATTTCCCAAAACCTTCTTCATCTTTTTTCGGCTTCTTTTCTATGTGCATTGTGATCTTTGACTTGTATTTTGAATTGTTTACCATATTAGACTGCGGACACATTTTCATAAGTCGTAGATAGGTGAGTGTCTCAAAAACATTTACACATAAAGAAATCACCTTTTACATACAATGAGTGTTCGAGTGTGCCGTGAGAGTTCATTTGTCAAAAGATCGTGCAAGAGCCGAAAGTCTGTAGTGAAATTCTTTGTGCTACGCCGTTATGTAAATCTCAGCCATGTTTATGTATCATTCTTTCCCACGTTGCTTTTGGGTTATGATTCATTATGTTTCCAAAGTTTTTACGTTGAGATTTGTTTCTTGATGGTATAGTAGCCAATGCTTGCAACCTTGTCCTGGTATTGTTTGTTATGTTTGCTTGAGGACAAGCAAAGGTTTAGCTTGGGGGAGTTTGATAAGTGAATATTTGTATGATTTTAACCTCCACTTTAGCTCGGTTTTGTATGTCATTTGTGCTTTGTTAAGCCATTTTATGAGCTAATATCGTCTTCTAGGCGAATTCCTGTGTTCTAACCTGATTTGTAGGGAAAGTGACGTTTCTACGCCCTTTTTCTATATTCCCGAGCATTTGCCTAGAACCCGACGATTTGAAGAAGAAAGCTTGACCAAGTGAAAGGCATTTCAAGAAGGTTCACTAATTCGAAAGAGAGAAGGAGTAAAGACGGTTTCGTAGTTGTCGGAAGATCAATCAATTAGGCGGAAGAATTTATCGCTTTACATCAAACCCTATCAACAAACCCGATTGAAGAGATCAAGGGGGATGATGGAAGTCAAGTCAAAGCAAAGGAAGATGAAACGTTAGTCAAGAACTTCTAGATGTCCACTTACCCGATCGGGTAAGTGTGTACCCGATCGGGTATCCTTGCTGATCCGAGCATGGCGGCTTCAACCTCCGATTTTTGTCCTATGTGTTTAATGCCCGACCTCTTCTCCACGAAACCCTAATAATATAAATAGATGCTCTAGCCCGTCTTCTCAAAGGCATCAATATCATTCTCCATCTCCATCTCTATCTTACAAATCTTCTTTAGAATAATCTTTTCTTTTCTCTTTAGTTTTTAGTCTTTCTAGTTTAGATCATTTCTTCTTTTGTCTTTTGTTCTTAGTTTATTTCTGTCCATTTCTTATCAAAACATTAGTTTAGTTCAATAAGAATTTCAATCTTATGATCTACTTTGTTGGGTTCAAGAGTTGTAATTCAAGGTACAATTATTCTATGCAAGGGATTTCTATTATCGTTATCATTTTCGTTGTTGATCGTCCCTAGGTATTCCTAATTTATCCTTTGCTTATTATCCTTTATTGTTTTCCATTTGATCGTTATTCATATCATTTAGATTCATTTCATGTTGTTTATAATCGTAGTTTCATTTCTTAGATTGTCAAGTAGCGTCGTTATTATCGCCTTATAAAGAGTCTAAATTATTATTAAAAACCAATTAAATATGTCTATCCTAGTTTTAATTGTTAATATCATCTTAAACATAAACATAATCATGAGTGAGTAGTCACCTTTCTAGGGTGTAGGGTAGCCATGTTAGATTGATTAAAGGATGTTAATTGGATAAAAGAAATTGTGCTTTTAAAACATTGTGTCTATGCATGTTTGGACTATAACGATAGTTAACAATTTCTGGCCGGAAATCATTGACTAGTATGGAATTCTTTTCCAAGGTAGACATACGAGATTTGAATAGACAAAGCATGACATAGTGGATTAAGACCTAGTAAATCGCATAAAAAGCCTGCTAGACCATCTGATCTATGATTGTAATGAACACATCATTCTTACGAACGCGCAATGAATTATTTGCATATCCTAAATCCAATTTCATCAATATGTCAATCTACATGTGTGAACCTACTTCCCTAGATGCTTCTCATTATTGTTAAATCATCATTTGTTTTATTGTTTTCATTTTAGTTTGCTCTTATTTTGTTTTTATTTATGTTCTTTATTAGTTTAGAATTCAAAACCCCAAAACCCAGAAAATCGTTAGATAAAACTCAATTGTGAGACGACTCACATTCCATAGGAAATACCATCTCCCTGAGGATCGACCCGTACTTCCCTAATTACATTAATTTGTTATTAGCCTAGTCTGGGAAATTATCTTTGTATTGGGCTTGCGACAGGCCCGATCACAGACTGAATAAATTTTACGTCTTATTTTAATACGATTAAATACGATTTAATTTAGTGATTAATTGTTAATTCATTAAATTAGTTGAGGTTATGCATACATTTTGAGGTTGAGTTAATTAGTTAATTATATTTACAAAGAGTTGTAAAATAAATTAACTGGGCATTGTGGGACCCATTATATATTGATATAATGATAAAATGTCACTTAAAAGTTAAGTACATATTGTTTATTAATTTGTGTCATATAATTGTTATATGATCAAATTAACACTTAAATATACAAGATAATTAAACATATGATTAATAAGTATTTGTGGGACAAATATCAAAAATCAAAATGGACCATTATAAGTCACAATGGTCCGGTTTTGTGCACATGGAAGCTGCATGTGTGTTATTCTTTTCTTAACACACAATTCACTATGTTGATAGTGATATATCATCCTAGCTTTAATCATTACTACCTTACTCATACTCCACCTTCTTACACAAGAATAAAATAAGCAAAATTGAGCCCTCTTGGAGCTCATATCATCAGGTCATTTGGCCTTTATATTGACCAAAAGTTGTTCAATTTTTTATGCTTCTTTACTTTCTTGTTTGTTCTTACTTCTATCACTAACTCAACTTCTCTCTAAACTCTCTTACACTAATATTCTCTACATATTACTAGTGTAGTAATACCATAATATTAGTAGTATTTATCCTACTTATTATCTAGTGAATAATAAGCTAAGATTATTTGGGTTTAATATTGGGTGCAACAAGAAGGAGACCTTCTACTTTGGAGGTTCTTTTATGGAGGATCATCCACTAATTACATGCTCAAGAACAATAAGAAGGAGTTCTTATTGTGCCCCATTTTGGCCGAAAATTCCTATTGTAAGGAAATTTCATCTTATCTTTATATTTATGCTTTTATATTTGCATGCATGATAACTAGATCCTAAATCATTAAGTTAATGTAATTTAATGAACTAATTAGAGGAGTCTAATTAGAGGTTTAGGACTTTCAACCCGTGGGGAGGGAAATTGTGGCATTGACGGATGAGGAAGGGATAAGTCTAGCACGGACGACAAAGGATTCGAATACAAAAGACATTGATGCACCTGTATCGAATAAAACAAAAGCACGTAAAGATTGGAGCAGAAAAGTACCTGTAACCACATCTCAATTAGCCTCCGCATCAGCACGACTCATAACGAACACTCGACCAGTCTTCGGAGCATCAACCTTCGGCTTGTGTCCCGGAGCTTTACAAGTGAAGCAAGTGTTAGGATCACCAGTACCACAATACTTACCTGGGTGGTAAGCCTTCCCACACTTGAAGCAATTCCTACCTCTCCTAGCTTGACCTTGATCACGCGAAGCATACGAACGAGCCTAGAACTTTTGCTTCTTTCCGGGCGACTGAAAGGAATTAGGAGCCACATACGGCCTCTTCACGGACTTAGTCTTTGCATTTTCCTCAGCCTCAGTAGCCAGACATAGCAGTCCTCACCTTGGGAGCCAAATTATTCTCATAGCGACGAGTCCTCGAAACCTCGTCCATAGCCATAAAGTAACAAATTGTGATAGCCTCACAAATTTGTTGGTGTACTCCTCGACAGTCATCGAACCCTAAGACAAACGAAGGAACTCTTGCTCCTTTTACCATCTCATCTCTTCAGGATAAAATCTTTTCTTCTGAGCTTCATAGAAAACAGCCCAGCCAAAATCTGGCTGAACCTCCAAACCAGCTCTAGCGACAGCCCACCAGTTGTCAGCCTCATACTTCAGGTATTAGGTAGCAATGTTCACCTTCTGACCATCAGGACACTCAGTAGCAAGAAACAGCTTCTCGATCTCCCAAATCCAAGCTTCTAAAGAAGTAGGATCATTAGCACCATCATTGGTAGGGGGCGGTGTCGAGGAAAGCGATCAAACACAGACTGCTGCGGGCGGTTATTGTTGTTGTTGTTGAGATGAGTAGTAAAACCCTGAGCCATTGATGCTAGCACATCATGAAGTTTTCTGATGAGTTCAGCATCGGCCGCATTACCATTTTCGTTTCCAATGCGCACCATTTGTAAAACAGAAGCTTCTTATCTAGTGGTAAAACAGAGAACCACTTCAAGTAACTCCGCGTACACTCTACAAACGTAACCAACTAGTCAAAGATAAATAACCCAGACTAGGCTAACAACAAATTAATGTAATTAGGGAAGTAAGGGGTCGATCTCGGAGAGACGGGAGATACTTGTGAATAGTAATGGTTAGAACTCTACCTTGTACGATTGGCAAATGTTTGTCACTAATTACTAAATGCTATAATAAAAATGATAACAATGCAATGAAGAAAAGGATCTAGGGATCGGGGTTCACATGCTAATCAATTTAAAAGCAAAGTTGATTACGGGTTTAGAAAAATCATAGTTGTCCAAGTCTTTAAATGGTATATTCCTCTCGGATTCTTACCGACTTTTTAACGGGTCCTAACGTCCTTTCAGCCTGGTTAGGTCACTAAACTATTCTTGCCAGTCCTTTCATTTTCATCTCAACTCTCGCCCTTGAGACGGAAATTGACAAGTATAAACAATTGATTAAGGCCTTTAAATCAAAGTTTATCATGAGAATCAAACGAGAAATAGAGACAACTAAAACAATTCTACCCGGAACCAATTTATACTTATAATTTAATTAGACATGTTAATCCTTCCCCTAGAACAAAGATTACTTATGCATGATTAACAATGAAAGGGAAACTAAGATTATAAAACTAAGAATGGTAAACATAATAAAGGAAATTCTAAAAGAAAATGAAACTATAATGTAAAAACGAGAATGAGGATTACCGAAAAGGATGAGCAAAGATTGAAATGGAATAGGAACTTGAATAGGAAAATGCAAACCCGGAAACTAGAATTCCAATTACAAGTAGAACAATTACAATTGAAGGAAACTTAGAACTAAACTAAACTAGAGAAAACTAAAACTAAACTAAACTAAGAAAGATGAGAGAAAGAAGAAAAACTAAACTAAAGAGAGAAGTATTTTTTTGTACATCTTATTTGTGTGTGATGCATAGGCTATTTATAGGGTTGAGAGGCTGCTGTGTTTCGTCCAAATTCATACCCTAGACAACCTAATAAAACACTCCATTAAGGCTTGGTAGAAGAAGAGCCAAGAAGCGTTCATCAGCAGACATACCCAATCGGGTTTATGGATCCCCGATCGGGGAAGTTGCACTCTTGGTCAATTGACTTTCGTTTCATCTCCTTTGGTACGTGACTTGATCTACCTTGACTCCATTGACCTTAGATTCGAACGGGGACGTAACTAACACCTCTTGGGCCTCATTTCCTCCCCTATTTGAGCTTGATCATGTCCCCAAGGGTTAAGGGTCGGAGCATGAGGTTTGAGACGACTTTCGTCGCAACTTGTGCATATGAGCTCGGAATGACTTGAAACTTGTTCCCTTTGACTCGGAACCTCTAGAACTTTATAGCATGCCATCTTAACCTCACGTAATCGTCATTCTTAGCTTCTCCTTGCTCATATTTCCTTCAAATGACGGGATTTGAAGTAGAAACGACTCAATTCTTACAAATGACATTAAAGCACGAGAAATACTGCAAAGGAGAGATTAGCTCATAAAACTACTTCTTAAAGTGGATAAACCATATCAAATCGAGCTAAAATGAGGGTATAAAATCATAAAAATATTCACTTATCAAACTCTCCCAAGCTAAACCCTTGCTTGTCCTCAAGCAAGCATACAATAACAAACATGACCAGGACAAGGGCGACGAGCAACAATCAATCCAACCAAATGCAAATCCCATCAAGTATCTTATAGAGTACAATGAAACACATCCCGAAACAACGTGGGCATAGGGAAAATGCAAAACATGGCTGAGATTTACATAACGGCGCAGCATAAGGAACATCAAATAGACTTTTCGGCTCTTGCATGATCTTTTGACAATAGACTCTCACGGTGCACTCAACACTCAAATTTTTATATAAATCAAGGAAATATTATTTTATATTTGAGTGGCACTCTCCTATCTACGACTCATGAGAATGCGCCCGCAATCTAATATGGTAAACATTCCAAAACTACAAGTCAAAACAATCATGAAAAGCATAGAAAGAAGCCAAAAGCAAGAAGAAGGCTATGGGAGATGGGTAACAAAGTGGACAAATGAATTATGGTAATGTGGAGCTAAGGTCAAGCTAGCAACATACCAATTATGCAAGGATGCTCAATCAAAACTCGGAACCATTCCCAAGAAAATAAAACTAAGCCAAAAATAGCAAATTGGCTTATACTCATGGCAACACAAGAGTGAATTTCCCAACTTTTTGAATTTCGGATCATGGAAATAACACTCACAACTTCTTCTTCTTTTCATAAACCATTTTTTTTCTTTTCAATACATGCTTCGTTCTTTCTTTTCATTATTTCATATTCAACATCATTTTTTTTTCATTTCTTTTTCTTTTCATTTTTTTTTCATTTTTTTTTTCTTTGAACTCTTTTTTTTTTCTTTTTCTTTTTCTTCGGCACGGCAATCAGTAATTCCGTCCAATCAAGATCACTTTGACATAACTTGAACAATATCCCAAATGAGCACCCAAACACAAACGGTATAGCTACTAACTTAACAAGGTAGGCAATATTTTTACATGTAGCTAATGAAATGTGAAACAATGTGAAAAGGGGCTAAATTTAGGCAATGGATTCAAAGTGAATGGCTTCAAATGCTTTTTAAATCATGAATGTAATGCTCACTAGAAATGGAATGAAAACCATACTTGTGCGTTTTTGATGTGACGCAAATCATAAGGAGAAACTACACACACCTAATTGGGATCGGGTATAGATGTACCGATCACTGGAGGCTCTACCTTACCGTATATGTAGTTTGCCAAAGTCAAGATCAAGCCTAATAAGTCTAAAATCAATCCCTCACCCACTGTGTACAAGACATCCCCATGTATGCAAAATCCCGTCAAAAGCGTGAAACATTGGCTAAAAAGCTACAATAAGGGAAATGCATTGAGGAATGACATTATGCACAACACAATTGGGTGGACAAAACACACAACTTTGTTTTTTTAATTTTTTTAATTTTTTTGGATTTTTTTTTCAAATTCAATAAACAACTAGACTAAATAAACAACGACACAAACTAAATCACTCCCCCAAGCTAGAATAACACATTGTCCTCAATGTGCGAAACGGGTTTAAGGGCAGAAAACACAAAGAAGGACAACATAACCAACAAAGGAATGGGGGACGACTCAACAAAATGGTAAAGAAAGAAAAGAAAACATACAACCGTGCAGCAGCTCCCCCAAGCTAGCTTGAAAACGGGGGCAAAGTACAACCCAAGCACCAAAGTACCCCGTGATGAACAAGCTACTACAATACTAGATAAAATTATTGTCTTATTGTCAAAGTATTAGAACCAAAACCAAATGAATTATTTAAAAATTAACATTATTAAATTGTCCAACAAAAATAATTTATTTCATAACAAAAATATAATAAAACATGGGTTGCCTCCCGCGAAGCTTTATTTAAATGTCTTGCTAGACTCTTTATTAATGAAAATCATTCTTTGTGCCTTAAAAAGCATGTCAATTCCCTTAGAAGTCGATCATATACCTGCGCATAAGCTATACAAAAACATCTGTAAGCAATTGACAAGATATAGGCATGAAATATTGAAGGTAAGAATTGATATATCTTATCATTGTGCGCATGACAAACTTCATAGATGACCACTGAACTGCTCCACTCGTCAGTGAGAGATGGAGTGAAATGTTTAAGATCATGGAACAAACAATTAGTTCCCAAAATATCATTAGTGGACTCTAATTGGGGGTAGGGTGAATCAAAGGATTGGGAATCAAAAATGGGTGGTTGATCCCACTTAATTTCAAAGCTAGGTTCACAAAACCCAGTATCATTTTCAAATAAATCTGGAATATCCTTAGCGAAAGGGTTTTCAAAGAAATCTGATGACTCGATCGACAACTCTCCATTGGAGTCACAAATGGGCTTAACAACATCCTTGTCTAAAGTCTCGACTACCATATGGTTAATATCAATAATGGGGGTCTCAAAATTGTCAAATGGAACGACACTAGAGTGACTTTCAATAGAAAAGGTTGGACCATCATCATCGTCATCTATTAATTCATATGATTGGGGAGAATTAGACTCACAGGGGGGACATGAAAAAGCCTAAGGAAAATTGATTGCCTAATTTGGGGTACTCGGCTTCTATTTGTTGACCGAGTCTTGGATGCGAAACGTTTATCGCATGTCGAATTGGAAAATGTTATTTCGAGAGTCTGGCCAGGTTTAGACTAGAATCGGATATTTATATCGTTGTCCTACCAGGAGGAATTGTGTCTACATATACGAAATGTTAATCGTGTATGCGTTCAGGGAAATGTTTATCCCCTGGATGCGATTTTAATCATAACGGCTATGTACATGGTGCTAGTGCGTGTCATTTACCGTGAGAGATGGTTGTCAACGTATTCGTACGTTTGGATGGATGATTATATGATTTATTATTTGTGATCGTTGGATGACTTGGCTTGGTGTGTATGTCGAGTCTCAATCTTATCAAGTATATGCCGCTACCGGTGAGATGCAAGCGCTAGTGAGTATATAGTTGCCTAAGGGTGTCTTCCCCGAGTCTATCTATAATATGATGGTTACGGTTTTGTACTTCATATGCCTATTCATTAAATATTGAAATGCTTATTTATCCTTTTCGTAATTCACATGTATATTTATATATGCATGCTTCTACTTATGTATTTCCATTCAAGTTTGTTATTTGTGATATGGCTGGGAGAACCCGGAGTTACTCCCCACTGACTGTAGCGTTCATGTTTTTCATGGATGAACATGTTGCTTGATTGGATGGATTTTGCTAAGTTGTTTTTGGGTTCGGGTGTGAGCTAGAGGGCGTTGGCCTTGAAGATTCACCCCTAGACGTTTTCTTAGCTAGTTGCTAATAACTTTATGTTTGATCACGTTTTGAGAGACTACGTCTCTTTGTAGTATATTCTACTTTAGTTTGTATTTATTTGACATTCCTCGTACTTTTAATTTGGCATGTAAAAAGGTTTTAAAAATACCGTATTTTTCGCTATATAAATCGTATGCTTTTTATGTTTTATTTCCGCTATCGCGAGGGTTGTCACAGTTGGTATCAGAGCCTATGACGCTCCCGACACACACATGTGAACCCTAAACTTAAATTACTTGACCTTGAAATAAGAATAATGAGAGATGGGTAGAAATTAAGGACTTTACTTGGTAGTCTTTTTGTTTATGCTAAGTGTTAGGATTAACTTAATTTGTTTTTGTTTCTTATGAAGATGGTCAAACCTCGACTAGTGGAGAATGTCATGCTAGAAGCTCTTACTCAAGTTCTAAAGAATCAACAAGATGCAGCTAATGCTCACGCCGAGCAAGTCCCTCCTCGTAGAAATGACATTCACCAAGGAGGCTATGCTTGGGTGGCTAGCCAAATTGCTAGGAGCAAGAACACGCAGTATGGTGGAGAACCGGACCCTACCGAGCTTTCGGAGTGTTTCCGGGAGATGGAAAAGCAATTCGACTTGTACCAAGTCCTTGATGAGGACAAGGTGAGGATTGCTATGCACTTCCTTGTGAAGGAAGCCGACAATTGGTGGGCGATTACTAATGTCACTGCTACTCTTGAAGCCGATTTCAATTGGGATTGTTTCAAGGCTATTGTGGAAGACCGATTTTATCCTAAGGAGCTCAAGAATAAAAGGCTCAAGGAATTCCTTGATTTCAAGCAAGGTGATTTGAGGGCTCAAGACTTCACTACTCAATTCAACAAGCTTGCTCACTTTGCACCGAGGCTCATCAAGGATGATGAAGACCTAGCTTTTTACTACTGTAATAAGCTTAGTGCTTTGCTCCAAAGCAAAGTAAGGAGGAATTCTACCTCTTTTGGAGATTTGTATGATGATGCCCTTTGGGCCGATAATTCCATGAAGGCCATCAAGGATGAAGCTATGATGAAGAGTCCCCCTTCTTCTTTCGCGCCTAGGCCAAATTTCTATGGGAAAAGGTCGTTTACTCCTTCGTCTTCCAATGCCTATGCCAACAAGAAGAGATTCAACCCTCCTCCGAATACGAATCCAAGGACTCTTTTCATTCCCCGAGCCACTTCTAACATGGCTCATAGGCCTTTTGCTCCCCCTCAAGCTCAAGCTCAAGGTCGCTTTTGTAACCGTTGTAGACAACCACACCACCCCGGTGTAGCATGTTACAACCGACCTTATGTTTGCTTCTTTTGCCAAAAGACGTGATATAGAACTAAGTTGATTTTTCGAATGAAATAGAGTAATCTAAATTGCAGCGGAATAATTCTGATTTTATGTGTTCGTATACGTATAAACGAAGTAACTAAAGGATATGGAGTGACTAAACCTTCCTCCCTCGCAAGGAACTCTAGCCTCGACACAACTCGTGACTCTCACCTCGCAAGGGTTGACTCACAATAGCTTCCCCTCGCAAGAAAGAAACTATACACTCTAAGAACTCGCAAGTAATTTGAATAGATTTAAACTCAAAGTTTTGCTCAAATTTCGATGATAATTGTGATTACAAGAGGTCCTATTTATACTAAATTATACTCCTAAAACTATCCTAATAACCGATGGAAATCAGCTATGTACTAGCTAAAATTATGGCAACAATTGCCTTATTATGAGCATACTAGAATTAGGAAATAATAATAAGGAAATAGACTAGAATTAGGAAATAACAATAAGGAAATAGACTAGGATTAGGAAATATCAATAACCAAGCTGTTTAGGAAATAACAATAAGGAAATAGACTAGGATTAGGAAATATCAATAACCAAGCTGTTGCCTAGCTACACGGATCACCACCTTAACCTTCTTCAAGGCAACTTCCACGTTATCATGTTTACCATTTTCGAGCCTATCTTGAAACCTTCAGAAATGTGAGTTACATTTCGACTGATTAGGACTTCATTTTCTACATTTCCAAGTGCTTCTGCATCATTCTCTCCTTCTTTTTGAGAATTTGCCCTCAAATTATCATCTTCTAAGTAGGGTGAGAGATCTCCAACATTGAATGTAGCACTTACTCCTCCATATTCACTCGGTAATTCCAACTTGTAGGCATTAGACCCATAACATTCCAGCACTTTGAATGGGCCATCGGCTCTTGGCATCAACTTGTTTTTCCTTTTAGAAGGAAATCGTTCTTTTCTTAGGTGTAACCATACCAAGTCTCCTTCCTTGAACACGGGCTGCTTCCTATTCCTATTTGCTTTCTCCTTGTATTTCGCATTTGCTTTCTCAATTTGTGCCTTCACTTGTTCACAAGTCCGAAAAAAAGTAGCTTGTCTATCCTTGGCTTCAAAACTCATCAAGTCTTTCTTTGGAATTGGAACTAAATCAATAGGTAGGAAAGGATTAACACCATACACGATCTCAAATGGTGTACGACCTGTAGTAACTGACGGAGTGCGATTGTATGCAAATTCCGCGTGAGCAAGCTTCACATCCCAATCCTTTGTAGTCTTACTCACCAATCCTCTCAACAAGCTTCCTAAAGTTCGATTAGTAACTTCAGTTTGTCCATCAGTTTGAGGATGATGTGAAGTACTAAATAGCAACTTCGTTCCCACTAAGCGCCATAGAGTCTTCCAAAAATAGCTAAGAAACTTCACATCTCGATCCGAAACAATAGAATTCGGAATTCCATGTAACCGAACTACTTCTTTGTAATACAAATCAGCAACATTAGTAGCATCGTCGGTCTTGTGACAAGGAATAAAGTGTGCCATCTTTGAAAATCGATCAACCACAACCATGATTGAATCCTTACCCCGTTGAGTCCTAGGCAAACCAAGAATAAAATCCATGCTAACTCCACTCCAAGGCTGATTTGGAACAGGTAAAGGTGTATATAAGCCTTTGACAAACGAACTCTTTGCCTTTTGACACACAACACATTTACTCACGATCTCTTGCACATCCTTGTTCATCTTAGGCCAATAAAAGTGCTCACTTACAATATCATAAGTCTTGTTCGACCCGAAGTGACCTGCTAATGCTCCACCATGTGCCTCTCGAATTATCAACTCTTGAATCGACCCTTGTGGAATGCAAAGTCGATTCCCCTTGAACAAGTAACCATCTTGCACCTCATAAACACCAGTAGGTTCGATGATCTCCTTAGCAAAGGACGGATCAGACTTGTATAAGCCTTTAATGTGCTCGAATCCTAACAATCTTGCATCAAGTTCAATCAACAAACAATGTCTTCTAGATAATGCATCCGCAACTACATTCGAAGTTCCTGTTTTGTATTTTGATGAGAATGTAAAGGATTGTAAGAACTCAACCCATTTAGCATGTCTAGGGTTCAATTTTTGTTGCCCATGAATATGCTTCAATGCCTCATGATCCGAATGCAAAACAAATGGTTTCGGACGCAAGTAATGACTCCAATGATCTAAAGCTCTCACAATTGCATAGAACTCTTTGTCATAAGTCGAGTAATTCAATCGAGCACCACCCAACTTCTCACTAAAGTAAGCCACGGGACGTTTTTCTTGTACCAAAACAGCCCCAATCCCAACCCCACTCGCATCACATTCTACTTCAAATAGCTTATCGAAATTGGGAAGTATTAAAAAAGGTGCGGAACTAAGCTTAGTTTTTACCTCATCAAATGCCTTTTGGGCACTAGTAGTCCACACAAACTCGCCCTTCTTTGTTAGTTCAGTCATAGGTGCCATTATTGTACTGAAATTTTGGTTGAATCTTCGATAAAATGAGGCCAACCCATGAAAACTTCGAACCTCCGTTGTTGAGCTAGGAACCGGCCACGCTTTAATTGCTTCTACTTTGGACGGATCCATACTAACTCCATCCTTACTTACAATGTAACCCAAGAATATCACACTAGACACCATGAAGGTGCACTTCTCCAATTTGCCAAAAAGTTTCTGGTTTCTTAATACTTCCAACACCATTCGGAGATGCCTCAAATGATCTTCTTCATTCTTGCTATAAATCAGTATATCATCAAGATACACTACCACAAACTTGTTTAAAAACGGCCTTAGCACTTCATTCATTAACCTCATAAACGAACTAGGAGCATTGCATAAACCAAATGGCATAACAAGCCATTCATACAAGCCTTGCTTAGTCTTGAACGCTGTTTTCCATTCATCTCCTTCACGAATTCGCATTTGGTGATATCCACTTCGCAAATCCAGTTTTGAGAACACTTGAGAACCGCTCAATTCATCTAACATATCATCCAATCTTGGCATAGGAAACCGATATTTGATTGTAATGTTGTTGACGGCTCTACTGTCAATGCACATTCTCCACGTCCCATCTTTCTTTGGCACTAACAATGCAGGTACGGCGCAAGGACTTAAGCTCTCTTGAACATAACCACGATCAATCAACTCTTGGACTTGTCTTTGTAACTCTTTTGCTTCTTTGGGATTGCAACGATAGGCTGGTTTGTTGGGCAATTGAGCTCCTGGAATCAAGTCAATTTGATGTTCAATACCTCTTAAAGGAGGTAACCCATTTGGTAATTCATTCGGAAACACATCATAAAACTCTTTCAACAATCCTTCACCCACACGATTTTCATTGCCTCCTTTGGTTTCTAAGTCGCGAACCATTAGAACATAGGCTTGCTCTCCACGACTCAACACTTCTTCAACCTCACGAGCTTCCATAAATAAGCTCTCCTTCTTTGATTTCAGCTCCTTGATCTTATTAGGTGATAAAGGCTTCAAATTATAAGTTGCTTTGCCTTTGGTTACACTATACACATTTGTCCTACCATCATGCTCTACTTTTCGATCAAATTGCCATGGTCGACCCAACAAGATATGGCACGCATTCATCGGAATCACATCGCACCAGATATCATCACTATAAGGGCCTAAACTCAACGAAACCAATGCTTGTTTCTTTACTTGAATCCCATTGTCTCCATTCAACCAATGTAACTTGTAGGGTTTATCAAGGTTCTTAACTTGTAATTTCAGTTCATCAACCCACCCCTTTGCCACTACATTTGTACATGATCCACTATCAATGATTAGATTACAAAGCTTTGATTGTACCTTACATCGGGTGTGGAAAATTTGTTGTCTTTGCTCGGCTTCAACAGGTTTGGTCTCCATATGTAAATTTCGAATTACCAAGCATTCTTCTTCACTTAAGGGATCTACATCATAGGTCATGTCCCCTTCTTCTTCTTCAATGTCGGATTGAGCATTCGAAGAATCAGGTGTAACAAACTCCGGAATCATGTTGCAAAGGTCTTGAGCCGTGAGGGCTCTCTTTTGCGGGCATTCGTTTGCAATGTGTCCATAGCCTTGACACTTGAAACAACGCCTCATTGAAGCTCCTTTAGTTGCCACAACTGGTTCCTTTTCCTTATCCTTCACTACCTCTTTTGTGGTCTCTTTAGGCTTTGAATAAGATGTTGAACTTGCACCCTTGGAATAACCATAAGTTCTTTTAGTCTTGTCTTGCTTTTCGAATTTCAGCGCCAATCGACTCACATCATCAAGTCCATCATAAATCTGAACTTCAACTCGATTTGCAATTGAGGGCGTGAGACCTTTTATGAATCTTGCAACCCTAAGTTCCTCTTTCTCCTCAAGATCACAAACAATTGTCAATTTCTCGAACTCTTTGATATATTCTGATACGGACATTCCTTCTTGAGTTAGAGATTGCAACTTCAAATAATTCTCTTGCTCATATTCCTTAGGTAGGAATCGCTTCATTAGATGCTTCTTAAGTTTTTCCCATGTATTGATCTTGCTCTTTTTCTCTCGACTTCTTTTCTTTTTCAGGTTATCGTACCATAATGATGCATACTTAGTTAACTTAAGAACAGCCACCTTGAATTTCTTTTGTTCATCGTATTCTTTGTATTCAAACACCTTTTCAGCTTGCCTAATCCAATCTAAGAAGTTTTCGGGATCCAAATCGCCTTTGAACTCCGGTATATCTAGCTTTAGGCCTCGGTCATCCTCATTACGAGCTCCCTTTTTCCTTAGTGAATTCGAATTCTCCTCGTCTGATTCGGACTCACCTTTTCTTGAACGACTACCACTTGAGCTCCTACCTCGTTCCTTGGAACCCTCTGCTATCACCTTTGGAAGATTTTTCATCATATACTTCATTTGATTCATGACCTCCTTCATCTCGTCTAATTGGGCTTGCACGACTGCTGTAACGTTGCTGTCACCATCAGCGTCTCCTCCCGGCATGATTGCTTTCCCAAGACTAATTTGTTAAGCAACAAATTAATAACCTTGCTCTGGTAACCAATTTGATATAGAACTAAGTTGATTTTTCGAATGAAATAGAGTAATCTAAATTGCAGCGGAATAATTCTGATTTTATGTGTTCGTATACGTATAAACGAAGTAACTAAAGGATATGGAGTGACTAAACCTTCCTCCCTCGCAAGGAACTCTAGCCTCGACACAACTCGTGACTCTCACCTCGCAAGGGTTGACTCACAATAGCTTCCCCTCGCAAGAAAGAAACTATACACTCTAAGAACTCGCAAGTAATTAGAATAGATTTAAACTCAAAGTTTTGCTCAAATTTCGATGATAATTGTGATTACAAGAGGTCCTATTTATACTAAATTATACTCCTAAAACTATCCTAATAACCGATGGAAATCAGCTATGTACTAGCTAAAATTATGGCAACAATTGCCTTATTATGAGCATACTAGAATTAGGAAATAATAATAAGGAAATAGACTAGAATTAGGAAATAACAATAAGGAAATAGACTAGGATTAGGAAATATCAATAACCAAGCTGTTTAGGAAATAACAATAAGGAAATAGACTAGGATTAGGAAATATCAATAACCAAGCTGTTGCCTAGCTACACGGATCACCACCTTAACCTTCTTCAAGGCAACTTCCACGTTATCATGTTTACCATTTTCGAGCCTATCTTGAAACCTTCAGAAATGTGAGTTACATTTCGACTGATTAGGACTTCATTTTCTACATTTCCAAGTGCTTCTGCATCAAGACGGGTCACCGTTATGATGATTGCCCCGATCGGAAGTAGCCCCCTCCAATTGCCAAACCCAAGGGATCGATATTTGTTCTAAGCCGAGCCGAAGCCGATGCTCATCCGGACATAATTACGGGTATGTTCTCAATCATAGAGCAACCGTGTCTTATTCTATTTGATACCGGTGCTTCTATGTCCTTTGTGTCTTCAACTTATGTTGATAAGTTATCTATCGAGCCTACTTCTAGTGAGGATACTCCCATATCCTTACCATCCGGAGAAATTATCTCATGTTCTACTCTTTACCCTAATGTCCCTATTTCTATTGCGGGTACTATCTTTCCCGCTTATCTCCTTAAGTTTCCTCTAGGAGAGTTCGACGTAATTCTAGGTATTGATTGGTTAGCGTTGTACCATTCTAGATTCGAGTGTAGAGATCAAAAGATTTATTTAAAGAGTCCTTTAGGAGTTAGAATAACCTATAAGGGATCTCATTCCCGAATGGGTGTGTCTTTGATTTTCGCAATGAAGTTGGTGAGTATGGTAAGAAAGGGTCACCAAGCATACTTGTGTATTGTGACTTCTACAACTACCTCCTTACCAAGGATTGAAGATGTACCTATAGTTCGTGATTTTGTTGATGTATTCCCCGAAGACTTCCCTGGGATCCCTCCCAAGCGTGATGTTGAGTTTTCCATTGATCTTGTACCTGGATCCGGACCCATAGCTAAAGCTCCATACCGTATGGCTCCAACCGAATTGAAAGAGTTAAGGAAGCAACTTGATGATATGATTGAAAAAGGTTTCATTCGACCAAGTGTCTCACCTTGGGGTGCTCCCGTTCTCTTTGTGAAGAAGAAAGATGGTTCCATGAGACTTTGTGTTGACTACCGTGAGTTGAACCGAATTACAATCAAGAATAGGTATCCTTTGCCAAGAATTGAAGATTTGTTCGATCAACTAAAGGGTGCTTCTACTTTTTCCAAGATTGATTGAGATCCGGATATCACCAAATTCTCGTTCGCGATGCCGATATACCGAAGACCACTTTTAGTACAAGATATGGTCACTTTGAGTTCAAGGTGATGCCATTTGGATTGACAAATGCTCCCGCTATTTTCATGGATCAAATGAACCGCACATTTAGTGAGTATCTTGATAAGTGTATAGTGGTGTTCATCGACGACATCCTTATTTTCTCCAAGACCAAAGAAGAGCATGCAATTCATCTTAGGACTATTTTGGGTGTCCTTCGTCGTCAAAAGTGGTTTGCCAAATTCTCCAAGTGTGAATTTTGGTTACCTAAAGTGTCCTTCCTTGGACATGTAATTTCTAAAGAAGGTGTGATGGTAGACCCTTCTAAATTTGAAGCTGTGGTTGATTGGAAGAGTCCGACCGATGTTAGAGAAGTCCGAAGTTTTCTTGGTTTAGCTGGTTACTACCGTAGATTTGTCAAGGATTTCTCAAAGCTTGCTAGACCGATGACTCAATTGTTGAACAAAGAAACCAAGTTTGTATGGAATGAAGCTTGTGAAGCCGCTTTTCAAGAGTTAAAGAAAAGGTTAACTACCGCCCCGATGTTAACTTTACCTGAATATGGTGTAGACTTTGATGTCTATTGTGATGCTTCCAAGATGAAATTGGGTTGTGTACTTATGCAAAGTAGGAAAGTGGTTGCTTATTCCTCGAGACAGTTGAGAGTTCATGAAGTGAACTACCTTACTCATGATTTGGAATTAGCCGCCGTGGTTCTTGTCTTGAAAGTGTGGAGACACTACCTTATTGGTGTTCATTGTTGCATATTTACCAATCACAAAAGTTTGAAGTACATATTTAATCCAAAGGAGTTGAATATGAGACAAAGAAGATGGTTGGAATTGGTGAATGATTATGACTTTGAGTTGCTATACCATGAAGGGAAGGCTAATGTTTTTGCCGATGCGCTTAGTAGGAAATCTTCTCATGCCTTGAATGTTATGTGGGTATTACCCGATGATCTTTGTGCCGGGTTTCAAAAGTTGAAGTTGGAATTCGTGGAATGTGGATTTGATTATGTTGGTGCTGCTATGGTTGCCGAACCCGTTTTCCTCCGCGAGATCCGCGAAAGCCAAGTTGATGATCCTACCTACAAGTCTATTCAAGCCAAGCTTCTAGAAGGAAACGCTAAAGACTTCAAGATTGATGACAAAGGTTTCCTTCGACTCCATGACCGTTTGTTTGTACCTAATGCTCTTGACTTGAGAAAGCGAGTTCTTGATGAAGCTCACCTTTCTCCTTATTCTATCCACCCCCGAGGTGATAAGATGTATAAAGACGATGTTGTGTCCTATGTTGGAAGATGTCTTACTTGCCAACAAGTGAAAATCGAACACAAGAGGCTCAGTGGATTGCTACAACCTTTGGATATTCCAATATGGAAGTGGGAATCTATTTCTATGGATTTTGTCATGGCTTTGCCAAGGACCGTTGGAAATAAAGATGTCGTTTGGGTTATTGTTGATCGTTTGACCAAGAGTGCTAGATTCATTGCGATCAAAGAGACTTGGAGTTTAGATCGACTAGCAAAAGCCTAAGTTGATGAGATCGTTAGATATCATGGTGTTCCCAAGGAGATCATATTCGACCGAGACCCGAGATTTTGTTCCAGATTTTGGAAGGCCTTACAAGAAGAAATGGGTAGTAAGTTGTTGATGAGTACCGCATTTCATGCCGCTACCGATGGTCAGACCGAGAGGACTATCCAGACTTTAGAAGACTTGCTTAGGGCTTGTGCACTCGACTTCCAATCTAGTACGGAAAAGAGTTTACCGTTGGTGGAGTTTTCTTACAACAATATTTATCATGCGTCGATCAAGATGGCTCCTTATGAAGCTCTCTATGGAAGGAAATGCTGAAGTCCTATTTGTTGGAATCAATTGAGTGATGTTCGTGACTTAGGCCTCGATGTTCTTGTTCAAACCATTGATCATGTGAAGGTCATTCGTGATAGAATGAAAGCCGCTCAAGACCGACAAAAATGTTATGCCCATGTCCGAAGAAGACTGTTAGAATTTGAAGTTGGAGATAAAGTGTTCTTGAAAGTATCTCCGATGAAGGGTGTTTAAAGGTTTGGTGTAAAGGGTAAATTGAGCCCGAAATACATTGGGCCCTTTGATATTGCGAAAAGAATTGGTGCCGTAGCTTACAAGTTGGACTTGCCTCAAATTTGAATAAAGTTCATGATGTCTTCCATGTTTCTCAATTGAAGAAGTGAATTAGTGATCCAAGCCATGTCTTTCAAGCGGAAATGCCCGAGCTTGAACCGAATTTGTCCTTTGAAGAGAAGCCAATCCGCATTCTAGATCGCAAGGATAAGAAGTTGAGAAGTAAAATGGTGCCTTTAGTGAAAATTTTGTGCAGATTTTCAAATGTTGAAGAGGAGACGTGGGAAACGGAAGCTTCTATGCGTAATAAATATCCAAGCCTATTCGATTAAGGTATCTTTCTTTCGCTCCAGTTTCGAGGGCGAAACTTTTTAAAAGGTGGGGTGATTGTAACACCCGCAAATGTAACCTATTTTTATATTAAAAATATTATATGGATACTTTTCAGCGAAATTTAGTTTTAGTCTAGAATTTAATTTCCCGTGTCCTTTTAAAAAATCCGAGTTCGTTTTCGGACTTTACTCGACATTCCGTGTGAGTTACGCCTTAAGACCCTTTTGGGCTTTTTCCATATTTCTCCACTCACTCACCTTATATCCCCTTAAACCCTAAACTCCCTCATTTTCTACTTACTCCTTCTTCCTCAACGAGTAACCACCCTAACCTTAACTCCATTCTTGATCAAGCTTAGGATCATCGCTCCTCCTTCGTTCCTTACTCAAATCCGCTACTTTTCGTCATAATCTTCCCCTCTCATCGTTCTGTATCTTAATTGGTAATAAAATTACCGTCGTACTCACTTTTTAATTTATCCGTCTTTCTCAAAGGGGAATTATATTCATCTTTTGTTGTCTAATTGTAGGTGGAGGCTTTCAAGACCTCGACAAAGACTACTACTTCGTAGAAGAGGACCTAGACGAGGATTGAAAATTGCGAAAAGGTAACGGTGAAGGGTTACTCGATATCATTACGTGTTTTAATGTGTTTTTGATGTTAGTAAACGTATTTAGGATAGAATTAGTATTCATAGAACTTGTGTTGTTGATGATGGTTGTTGTTAGTTGATAATTGTTAATGAGTATTGATGATTGATGATGATAGTTGATGTTTGTTGTATGATGATTGGGTTAAAGAAGTATTTTCGTGCATATACTGTCCCAGCCGGCCGACCGGCCGCCGGCCAGCTAACTGGCTGGGAGTTGGTTGATGTGAATTTGGTGTTACGTGATGATCTTGGTGTTATGTAGGTCTCAGCCGGTCAGCTGACCGGCTGAGACACATCGTATATTTCTTTCATTTTCTCAAGTGACATATGGTCCAGCCGGGTAGCCGGCAGCCGGTCCACTTGACCGGCTGGATCATGTTGTATATTGGTTGATTTTCAAATGTTACATTGGTGCCAGCCGGGTAGCCGGCAGCCGGTCCACCTGACTGGCTGGCACACGCTGACTTTCTTTCTCTATATTTTCTTATACTTCCATTTATAATAGTTCGCATGGTTCGTTTATCGTATAAATTTACGTAATGACTTTAAATATTCATGTTTAGAATATATGATATCCCATTCGCTTGTATCGCATGTTTTGTGACGGTTTTTGATATATCCCACTTTGAGTCGGTTTCTCACATGTTATGGTTTGAGCATTGATTGTTAAGTGCTTTGAACTCTCATTCCCCGGCTACCTCCTCGCTCGTAAGGCTGGAATGTCGGAACGAGGACATGTATCCTTAATGCTTAATTGCATGTTTTAGTGGGCATATGACGACGTTGTTGGGAGGCGAACGCTTTGCGTTGATCGACCCGGCCGTCAAATGTTGTATACTTGCGAGGTGGTGTCATTGCATGTAGCGTACCGCT
Source organism: Heliosperma pusillum (assembly GCA_022085475.1). Classification (NCBI taxonomy): domain Eukaryota; kingdom Viridiplantae; phylum Streptophyta; class Magnoliopsida; order Caryophyllales; family Caryophyllaceae; genus Heliosperma; species Heliosperma pusillum. The sequence goes on along the minus strand of JAIUZE010073608.1, from coordinate 6,185 downwards.
TGTTTATGATGCTTGTACCCTTTCCGCCTCTTTCGTGAAGGTTGACCGAATTTGGGGTACTCGGCTTCTATTTGGTTGACCGAGTCTTGGATGCGAAACGTTTTTGCATGTCGAATCAGAAAATGTTATTTCGATAGTCTGGCCAGGTTTAGACTAGGATCGGATATTTATATCGTCGTCCTACCAGGAGAAATTGTGTCTACATATACGAAATGTTAATCGTGTATGCGTTCAGGGAAATGTTTATCCCGTGGATGCGATTTTAATCATAACGGCTATGTACATGGTGCTAGTGCGTGTCATTTACCATGAGAGATGGTTGTCAACGAATTCGTACGTTTGGATGGATGATTATATGATTTATTATTTGTGATCGTTGGATGACTTGGCTTGGTTTGTATGTCGAGTCTCAATCTTATCAAGTATATGCCGCTACCGGTGATATGCAAGCGCTAGTGAGTATATAGTTGCCTAAGGGTGTCTTCCCCGAGTCTATCTATAATATGATGGTTACGGTTTTGTATTTCATATGCTTATTCATTAAATATTGAAATACCTATTTATCCTTTTCGTAATTCACATGTATATTTATATATGCGTGCTTCTACTTATGTATTTCCGTTTAAGTTCGGTATTTGTGATATGGCTGGGAGAACCCGGAGTTACTCCCTACTAACTGTGGCGTTCGTGTTTTTCATGGATGAACAGGTTGCTTGATTGGATGGATTTTTCTAAGTTGTTTTTGGGTTCGGGTGTGAGCTAGCGGGCGTTGGCCTTGACGATTCACCGCTAGACGTTTTCTTAGCTAGTTGCTAATAACTTTATGTTTGATCACGTTTTGAAAGACTACGTCTCTTTGTAGTATATTCTACTTTAGTTTGTATTTATTTGACATTCCTCGTACTTTTAATTTGGCATGTAAAAAGGTTTTAAAAATACCGTATTTTCCGCGATATAAATCGCATGCTTGTTATGTTTTATTTCGGCTATCGCGAGGGTTGTCACAAGAATTCTTCAGTCGTAGTCCACATATAAAAGAATTTAAAAGGACGGCTAGAGGAAGACTTAGTACTACCATACTCAACAATACAAGGGCAATGATCAAAATACCCTTCAGGGAAGAAGTGAGCATAGTAATCAGGCCACTTATTGCACCAACTATCATTAATAAAAACTCTGTCTATTCTACTAAACACCCTTGTGTCACTTTGCTGCTTATTGTTCCAAGTAAAGAATGCACCAGTAGTTTTCATCTCATGAAGGTCACATTAACTGACAGCATTCTGAAGAGGAGCTATTTCACTGTCCCTAACAAGCTGACCAATCCTTTCATTAGGATATAACACATTATTGAAATCACCAAGCACACACCAAGGATCACACATAGTCAATCTATGGAGTTTCTCCCAAAGTTCCCTTCTATCTTCAACCTTATTGAACCCATATACAAAGGTTATGTAGAAAGTCTGATTAGTCAAACAATCAGAGAACTTCAAATGAATATATTGGGCATCAATTTCCAATATATCCACAATAACGTTAGTACTCTTCCAAATCACCCATATTCTAGCATTAGTATGACAATCAGCATTCTGACAAAGAGACCAACTAGGATAAAAGTTAGACGCAATTTTATTCAGAGAACCAGGTTTCACTATGGTCTCTATGAGCCCAAATAGTTCAACAGCATGATGATGTAAGAACCATATAACATCTTTATCTTATTTAACACTATCCAGACCCCTTATGTTCCAAGCTCCAAACTTAGTCATGAGATGAGGATGAGTCTGTCCCACCCCCCTTTATCCACCAGTTCAGCACATCCAGATAATGCGGCATTAAAATTCATCATGAAATTAACCTCCTTATCCTCAGGTAATCTTGACTCATGTCTAGTATGCTTAGAAATTACTCGAGCCGGTGTTCAATACTTTTGAAACGCTCCCAATAATCATAAAGGGTCTCTCCCATTTCTTGTTGAATAGTAGTGATAAGCTTCTTGGAGTGATTGTGTCTTGAATCCGGATAATACTTTTCAAGAAACCTTTTTTCAAGCCCACCCATGTGGTAACGGAGTGAGCAAGGAGGCAAAAGAGCTACTCTTTCGCGGCATCTTGAAGAGAGAAACGGAATGCCCTTAACTTGAATTGATCCTCGGTCACTCCTTGGGGAATAGCACCTTGGCAAATCATATGAAACTCGGCCAAGTGTCTATTAGGGTCGTTCCCTACCATGCCATGGAATTTGGGTAAGTTGTGAACGAAGAAACCTTTGAGCTCAAAGTTCACATCCCTCATGGGAGGATATGCAATACAAAGGGGTCGCTCCTCATAATTCCTTGCCCGAATCTCACCGATTGTCCTATTATCCTCCGCCATATTAAGTGGGTAAAGGACGTTCAATGGAGATGGTATCCTAGGTGGTGACTCAAACGCTTCTTCCGGTTCTTCTTGAAAAATATTATTTTCCACTTCCTCTTCAGTAGGTTCCCTCCAAAAAGGTCTCCTATAAAGGGGATTTGAAAATAACCAATTTGATATGCTACTTGAAGATGGATCAATATCTTGGTCACCAATTCCCTCTTGTGACCTAGGCATAAACTCTAAAACAACTCTACAACACAAATTAGTAACTTCAACACAAGGTAACTAATAAGCTAAAAAAAAAATTGAAAAATAATCTAAACAACTTATGACACTAACAAGAGTTTCAATTAAATATTTAGCTATATCGCCCTCCCCGGCAACGACACCAAATTTGACAAGGCTAATTCACGTGTCGTTAAATCCGCTAATTAGCTACGATCAAATAACAATTTATATCTTCTAAACAAACATAAACTATCTTAAATGAAGGTAGTAAATGGTAAGAATAGGGTCGAACCCAAGAGAAGGCGGGATTAACTAAATTAACTCATCTAGACTCTTGCTAAAAACCAAATAACAAAACTAATTACTAATTAATTACTCTAATCACTAATTAAGGCACAAACTTAAATTAATTACAAACAGTGACATTAACAATGACAAAAACATGTAGGATAACACATAAGGAAAAAGTTTGATTTGAGAAATTCATTAACAAGTCTTAAATAACCAACAAATACTAAAGATTCAAATATTCAAATATAGAGAAACAACTTAGTGTAATTTTCCCAAGTTCCCAACAATTAGCAAAGTAAAGACTCTTACTTTCCTCTCTTCTCTAATTATCTAATACAAGTTTCAAAGAAATTAGTCAACAAGAATTAAATCAACTAAGGATGACCCTTAACAACCCAATTTACACCCATTAAAACATGAGCCCAAATCAAAGATGCAAGCTTTATGAACAAAACCAAAGAAACAACCTATAATCATGTAGTAAAACACTAAACCATGTTCTAACCACACAATAAATCAAATTCCACTCAAAAGATTTCAACTTTAAACCAAAGTTACAATCTTTCAAGGTTGCTTCAACAATATCAAGACAAATTAACCAAATTTATCTAGACAAATCACTAATTAAACAAACACTTGTTAAGATGGTTAGTCTCAACAATAATTCATTCAACAATAGAAAATAAACATGAGAAAATGGTATTAAATAAAGAAGAAGAGGTTCAAAGAGTCTTACAATGCTAAAAGAGGAAAACTTGTTCCAATTACACTAAGAAATGGAAGATTAGCTACCCATAATTCAAGAATTACAACCCAAAATAATGAAGTTCAACTCAAGTTATAAGCCAAAATGAAGAACCAAAAATTGAGAGAATTCTAATGTGTTTTGTTGTGGAATGTTGTGGAAATGCATGGTCTCCCCTCTCTCTCTAAAATCTGGTTCTTTTATACCCTTGGCTCGGAAACCTAGGGCCTTCGAGAAATGGGCCTCAAAATGACAAGATGGGATATGAAAAAACACCTGTCCCAGACCAGGACGCTGGCAGCGCCCACGGACACTGGCAGCGTCGTGGGACGCCGGCAGCGTTCTGGTGACGCTGGCAGCGTTTTACACTGCCAGTTTTTACTCTTGGTTGCCCGCCTTGACTTTCGTTGACCCCTTTGAATGCTAGTCTCGCCTTGACTTCCATTGACCCTTTGGACTTGCTTTTCTTGCATTGATAATTTTCTCCTAGCCCACTCCAATTGTCGGGTTTGGTCTCGGGTCTCGGGTTTGACTTTGACTTTTGTTGACTTCCGGGCTTGACTCTAAAATTTGACTTAAAAATACCAAATAACAACAAAATTACAAGGACTAAGGTTAGCATAAAACGATGCTAACGACCCGTAAAAAGTACGTTAAATAGAACTAATAAACACTATGAAACACGACACATTTTGGTGTTGTCAAATACCCCCACACTTGGACTTTTACTCGTCCCTAGTAAAACTCGAGATTAGCAAGACAACCACGAGTCCAAACATAGCATGTGAAAGTAATGACCTCTCTTCCCTCACCACTACCTTCTTATATCTCCCTCAAAACACAACCACCTATTAAAAGAAAATGACTCAAAGTTGTTGTGACACACTCTTCCCTTACCACTTCCTACTTATAACTCTCTCAATACAAGACTCGACACACCACCAACTCCGACTCATCCACACATCCTCCCTCCTTATACTCCGAGATGGTAATGGTCACTCTCACCTTATCCCAAGGTAGAAGCAAAGTGACCGACAAGAACTCCTATCAATCTCACAACTACGTATATCACCCCCTTATCACTCCACCAATGTAAAGCTTGGTTACTTGGTTGGCCCAAAACTACACATATTGCACAACCAAGCAACCCACGAAAGAAATCCACCGATTTGGAACCGAAATTGTGTGACTCAAAGAAAAATAAAAAAATCCTAAGCTAGCCTCCTTCCAAATTCTTCCTTATTTCTCCCTTCTTTTCCCTCCAAAAATCCTCTTCATCGGAAGTATTTAGCTCAATTTTTTTTTTCTTTTTCTTTTTCCATTTTTTTCTTGAAAATCCCTCATTTTGCCTAAGGTGCCCTTTCGGGTTTTCACCTTAGCTTTTCCTTTCCTCTCATTGGTGGCTTGCAACTCGATTTTTCATTTTGCCCGGAACGCCCTTTCGGGTTTTCATTCCGTCCTTGGCCACCTTCCCAATTTTTGCCTAGGTGCCCACCCTTGTGGGTTTTCACCTAGCCGGGATTTTCAATTTTCTTTTTTTTTCTTTTTTTTTTTCAAAATAAACGGTAAAGAACTTATCAAAACAAAACAAAGTATATACAATCCTCTCCCCCACACTTAGATTATACAATGTTCTCATTGTAGGGGAAAGGGTGGGATGCTTCATCAATTTTTAAAATGAGAAGACCCTGAGGCACCTCCTCGGTTTCTCCTCCACCCTTGGTGGATTGAGCCTCCTTTGGGGTTGTCGGACCGGTTTGGCATCCACTTCAAGTCTTATCATGTGCATGCGAGTCACCAGGCTTATTCCCTTGAGGTCCGCTATGCTCCACCCAAATGTATCTCTATGTTTGTGAAGCAATGCTACCAATTTGCTCTCTTGTTCCTCGTTGAGTGTGCTTGAGATGATAAGAGGTAGGGTGTGATTATCCCCTAAGAAGATATATTTTAGATGACTTGGAAGTGTTGGAGCCAGTGTCCTCCACAGTTAGTGCAATAACATAAATAAATCTCTGTAGGTTCACAGGGTATACTTTGTATTATAATCAGTTGATTAACGTTTATCGATAACGGTTGGCTTGCTAGATAAGTTTGACGTTATTGTCATACAGATGGCGGTGATCAACTGTTCCCTAAAAGTCACACCTATAGGATGTGTTTGAGAGATGTGATTATTTGAGAAAATAATCATATTGATGCCTTGTTAAATGACTAAAAGGTTAGTCGATGTTTTTGACTAAAAGGTTAGTCAATGTGATGATGACATATTATTTAATAACGATTAAATAAAGTTAGCTGAGACTAATTAACTGTAATTCGTAAATTGAATATAAAATGTTATATTTAATTGTTGTATATAATGTAAGCTAATTAAACATAAACCGTTATAATTAATTGGCAAATTATAAATATACGGATATTTATAACTAATGATGTATTATAGTGACGTCGGTCCATGACAAATGACGATTATAATATATCACATTATATTGGAAGCTAAGATAACCGAAACAAAAGTGTCCAGATACACTCTGTTTTTCGGTCAATAGGTGGTTATT
>JAIUZE010073607.1:0-48200 GCA_022085475.1 Heliosperma pusillum | reverse complement strand
ACTTCTTTCTAAAATTCTTCCTCTCACTAAAAACTCTCAAATACTAATATTTACTAAGTATTACTAGTGTAGTAATATAGTCATAATATTAGTAGTAGAATATCTATCTTATTATCTAGTTAATAATAAGGGTAGATTATTTGGGTTAATCTTGGTGCAACTTGAAGGAGGTCTTCTAGTTTGGAGATTTCATGTGTTCATCCATATTTAGAGCTCAAGAACAACAAGAAGGAGTTCTTGTTGTGCCCATATAATTTCCATATCAATGTGAGGAGGAAATTTCTTCTTTATATAAATGTCTTTATATTGTGCATGCATGTTACATAGATCATTATTTAAAAACTAAATTAAAAAGTAATTTAGTAAATAATTAGAGGAGTCTAATTAAGGTCTATGGACTTTCATGGAGGAGAGAGAGAGATTAAGAGCGGAGGCCGAGAGGGCTCAAAGAGAGGAATGGAGGAGGATGGTAGAAGGGCAAGAGGAAGCCCGCCTTTGGAGAGAGCAACAAGACAAAAGGTGGCGGGAACAAAATGAAATGTGGGCAACCCAAAATGCTTGGAGGGAGCAAGCTACGAGCCATTTTCAAGCTCAAAATGAGCGCCACCACAACTACCTTCAAGACTCCTTTGAAGATGCGGTGGCACAAGAAGATGTATATGGCTTGGCTAGCTCACTCTTTGGTATGTCCATGCAACAAAACCCGGGCTACCCAACTCCATACACTCAAGAGGTCCTTGATGAAGGCATGGAACGAAGAAGAAGGGTTAGAGAAGCAAGGGAGAGGAGGAGAAACCGAGGAGGTGCCTCGGGTTCTTCTCATTTCAACAATTGATGAGGTAACCCATTTTCTTTTCTCCTACAATGAGGACATTGTATGTTCTAAGTGTGGGGGAAAAGATTGTATATAGTTGTTTTGTTTTGATGCATTGTATTTTGTTTGTTTTTATTCAGAAAAGAAAGAAGAAAAAAAAAGAGAAAAAGAAAAGAAAAATTGAAAATCCCGGCTAGGTGAAAACCCACAAGGGTGGGCACCTAGGCAAAATTGGGAAGGTGGCCGAGGACGGAATGAAAACCCGAAAGGGCATTCCGGGCAAAATGAAAAATCGAGTTGCGAGCCACCAATGAGAGGAAAGGAAAAGCTAAGGTGAAAACCCGAAAGGGCACCTTAGGCAACATGAGGGATTTTCAAAGAAAAAAAAATTGGAAAAATGAAAAATGAAAAAAAAAATGAGCATAACACTTTCTATGATGAGGATTTTGGGAGGCATAAGAAGGGAGTGATAAGAGGGAACTGGAAGGAGGCTAGCTTAGGACTTCCTTTATTTTTATTTTGAGTCACAAATTTGGTTCCAAATTGGTGGATTTCTCTTGGTGGTTGCTTGGATGTGCAAATTGTGTAGTTTGGGGCCAACCAAGTAACCATGCCTTACACTAGTGGAGTAATAAGGGGTGGTATAAGTAGAGGAGTTGTATGGAGTTTGCTGAGAAAGGCCATCTCGCTATGCCTTGGGATAAGGTAAAGATGGTCATGCTACATTATTGGGAGCTATAAGGAGGGAGGAGTTGAGGTGAGTTGAGTTGAGTCGGAGTAGGTGGCATGTCGTGTCTTAGTCTTAAGGGATGATATAAGGAGGGGGAGTGAGAGAAGAGTGTCACAAAATTTGAGTCTTTTTATTTTGTTTTTGACATTGGTGGTTTGTTTAAGAGGGAGTATAAGAAGGGCGTAGTGAGGGAAGAGAGGTCATTACCTTCGCATGCTATGTTTGGACTCGTGTTTGCCTTGCTAATCTCGAGTTTTACTCGGGACGAGTAAAAGTCCAAGTGTGGGGGTATTTGACAACACCAAATTGTGTTGTGTCTAGTAATAGTTATTAGGGTCTTTTGTTTTACTTTTTACGGGTCATTAGCTTTGTTTTATGTTAACTTTAGTTTTTGTAATAATGATGGTATTTAGTAATTTGAGTCAATTTTGAGAGTCAAAACCCGAAAGTCAATGAAAGTCAAACCCGAAACCCGAGACCCAAAAACCCGGAAATTGGAGTGGGCTAGCAATGAATCATCAAGGCAAGAAGACCAAACCTAATGGGTCAATGGAAGTCAAGGCGGGGCCAAAAGTCCATGGGTCAACGAAAGTCAAGAAGGAAAGCAAAGGGAAATTGGGCAGTACACGACGCTGCCTGCGTCATTACAACGCAGCCTGCGTCATCACGACGCAGCCTGCGTCCTACGACGCTGCCTGCGTCCTACGACGCTGCCTGCGTCCTTTCTCAGCACGGGATTTCTTCATTTATCCGTCTTGTCTTTTGGGAAGCCCACCTTTCAAGGCCCCTAGGTTTGCGGACCAAGGTTATATAAGAAGAAAACTAAAGAGAGAGAGGGAGCCAAGCACACAACATTGAACATCATAATTTTCCTTAGAAATTCTCTACTTTGTTCTTCAACTTTGGCTCTTGTAATTGGTTTTATTTAGAAATGGGTTGTAATATGAAGACTATGGGTAGCTAATCTTTTCATTTACTTGGTGTAATTTGAACAAGTTCACACCTTTAGCATTGTATGATTTTCTTACCCTCTTCCTCCTTATTTAATACAATTTGTTTATGTTAATCTTTTATGTTGAGTGGATGAATGTTTGGTTTGACTAGCTTGACATTTTGTTTACTTGATAATGCTTGTTCTTGGTAGGAATTGTCACCCTATGCTTGAATTTGTGAAGTGTACTTGAAAGACTCCAACTTGGTTTAAAGTTTGAGTCTTTTGGGTGATAAATTGTATGTTGTGTGATTTTTACATGATTTAATGTTGAATTGCATGATTCTAGCTTAATCCTTTGGTTGAATGCTTAAAGCTTACTCCTTTGTTTATGCTTGTGTTTTAATAAGTGTGGATTTAGTTGTAAAGGGTCAATTTTGGGTGGTTTAAATCATTTTGACTATTTCTTAGGAGGTAGTATTAGATAAATAAGAGGAGAGGTAGAAAGGAGTAATCTTTGCTAATTGTTGTGTTACTTGGGATAGTTACACTAAGTATTTCTCACATATTTGATTAATTTGCATTGAAGGTGTTTGTGTTAGTGCCTAAACTAGAATCTCATATTTCATGATAACTCATCTTTTTACCCAAACCCCCCCAATTATGTTTTTCCTACATGTTTCCCATTGTGAATATCATAGTTTGTAAGTAATTCAAGTCTTTGTTTTAATTAGTGTCTTAATTAGTAATTAGTGCTTTAATTTGTGATTAGAGTTGTTAGTTTTGTTAATTGATATTTTGCAAGAGTCTAGATTACATTATTTTAGCTATTACTGCTTTCCCTTGGGTTCGATCCTTTTCTTACCCTTACTACCCTTTCATTTAAGTTGGTTTGAGTCTAGATAAGGTTTTATAAATTTCTATTTGGCCTAGTTAAATTGCGGAATTAACGACACCGTATTTTAGCCCCGTCAGTTTTAATATTGAAATGATTTACGAGTTAAATGAATTAAAAGAGGAGTAGATACCATTTGAACCATCTAGTTGTTTCTTCCTTTGGTTATGCCAAATTCTATAACTATGTTTAGTGGCCATGAACAATTGTTTGTATTAGTTAATTTCTATCTTTATAACGAGAGTTGGGATGGGAATCAGGACTGCCAATAGGGGTTTAGTGACCTAACCATGCTGAGAGGACATTAGGACTCACTAAAAGGTCGGTACGAATCCGAAAGGAATATACCGCTACAAGGCCAGGACAATCATAGTAATTTTAATGTTGGTATCAATGAAACTTTTAATTAGTTTTACATGTAGTTCTCTTTCACTATATCAATTTGATTAGATAGTTTATTTTATTGTTGTTTAGTTAGTTTACTTTATCGTCATTTTATTATTGTTTTTTAGATAGCTTACCTTATTGTTATTAGCTAGTTATTAGTTAGATAGCATTTCAATATCGTCATTTAAATATTGCCTTTAGTTAGAATTTAATTGTTGTCATTCGGATCAGAGGATTTCCCCGATCGGGTACGTGACAACCCGATCGGGTAAGTGGTCTGTTTTGAGTTTTACGTTTTGCAATTTACATATTTGTCATTTACATATCATCATTTACATACTTGTCATTTTATTTTATGTTAGTAGTTTAGACAACCACCTCAAATGACTCGAACTTAAATAAAAATCATTCCATAGCAATTTATAGTTAACACGTACTCCCTGAGGATCGACACCCTGCTTCCCTAATTACATTCCTTATGTTATTAGCCTAAGAGCGGGTAATTATTTTTGTATCGGGACCGCGACATAACTCGATCACTGCTGTTACTTAGTTTGGATCCGTTGAGATAGAAGACTCCGAGGGTAACCAGTTTAAGGTTTATGGGCATCATGTGAAACATTACTATGGAGCTGACAGTGTCGTGGGTCGCGTCGAAGTGCTCTTCTTCGACGGAAACGAGGAGCTTGATGATTGAAGCTCACGGGTCGTGCGGGACCTTATAAACCTACGCTTATCGGGAGGCAACCCGATCTATTACTGTTTTGTTGTACAGTATTCATAACTTTTTAGTAGTTTACTTCTGTTTATTGTTCAAACAATTCCAATTGCTTACCTTCTTGCTTCTCGCAGTTTTGGTGTTACTTGCTCTCACATTTTTGTTCGATCGAGTAGCATTTGCGCTCGATCGAGCACTATAACCCCTCGATCGAGCACTCTGGGTACTCGATCGAGTACTTCTGCGAAGACACCTCCCGAACGAGCCACTTTCAAATCGAACGAGAAGGATCCATCACGTTTCCACTAGATCGAGTAGTTTTCCACTCGATCGAATCCCTGGAGCACCTTCTTTCGGTCCGGTTTGGGGAAGTCGGTTATACACGTGTTCCTGTAAGTTTTCGACTCTCTCTAGTTTGCACTTCTTCTACTTTAATTTGTACAATGGGGACATTGTACGGTTTGGTTTAGGGAGGTTTTGCATCCATATCGTGTCTGCATTTCGTTTTTACTGCATTTTCGTATGCGTTGTTAATCACTCAAAAATTCCAAAAATTTCAAAAATTTTCATGTTTATTTTTGCATTTTAGTCGAGTCGGAACAATTCTCTCTTACTCCTCATCTAGTCTCGACTTAAGCCTTGCACAGTTAATATCTCTTACATAGTCATTTGCTGTTAATCGATGCTGAACGAATAGACTTGACTTGACATGTTAGCAACCTACTTACATATTCTGAGGATTGGAGCTCTTAAACTGGTGACATCTATGACCAGTTCATATAGGTTTGTGAGTAGTTACTCCCTCGTGTCACCGCATTGCATGTATATGAAATTTGATTCTTATTGCCTGCACGTACGGGTTCGCGGTCGGTATCACATGTTTGGAGAATGCTTGCAATTTCTCTTTTTCTCATTACCCATTTAACTCCACATTCAGCCAAAACTGCCAGTTGACCCACAATCTACATCCTAAATTTAGCCTACCTTGCGTCGAGCTAGTCTAGTATTGGTTGTTGAGGTATTTACTTCATTTTATCAGTTTGGTTTGCATCCTTGCCACGTAGTTGGTATCTGAAGAATTTGGGAATCGAAGTTGAAATTGTTCTCGCGGATATGTTAGCTGAATATTTTAAAAAGAAAGAAAAAAAAAGAAAAAAAAAGGAAAAAATAATAATAAAGAAAAAGAAAAAGAAAATGGTCTCTGTTCCCATGCTTTATTCATATCATATGGGGATTCATTAAGAGCTGAATAAGCTAACCAGTTTCGTTTCCCCTTCATCCTTTTGGTTCTAGTGAGTTGTCGGCCGAATCATGGTCGTGTACTTCATTATGAGATAAGAAGACGGATTTTGTCATTTGATTAAGATTAGGTAGCTAGCTTGACGCCTTACCTCCTCTATTCCATTATTGTTTTGCCCCTTCTTACCCATAACCTCACTTATCCAAATGTTGCGAGCATTCGGCGTGTGATAGTCCTGGAATGGTGGTTGTGCGTGTGTACGGTAACTGAATCTTTTATCATGTTAGTCGGCATTGCATGAACGCGACGGTCGTAGTTAGGTGAGCGACTGTTTTCTCCTTCTCTCCCTTGTACATAACTTGCTTACCCTTTGCTTTGCTGAGAGAAGAGTGACCCGTGAGAGTCCGACATTGATGGTCTGGCAAGGTCGACGGTTCAGTTCGTTTGCATTTGATATCATTGCTGAGTTTGACTGTTGCATTAAATTGGTTCAAGCAGGCGATTTGCGGTAGTCCGGAGTCTATTTGTTCCACTTTTTGTTCGCATCCTTTTTGCTTGAGGACAAGTAAAGGTTTGGTTTGGGGAAGTTTGATGCGTGCATTTTATATAGACCTTTTAGGCCATATTTGCACGCATTTCCATGCTTATTTAGTAGTGTTTTACTACGAATATCCCCCGAATAGTCTACTTTGGTTTGTTTTGTAATATTTGCATATGTGGACCAGAATGACGGGAAACTAGCTATTTTGTAGCTCCTCAAGCATGCATAAGTGAGTCGGAAAGAAATCTTGGTGTCTCGGAATGCATGGAGTCGTATTGAAGGAATGAAAGAACGAAATTTATGAGCAAAACACTCGTTCGAGGTGTAAAAGCCTTCGATCGACCACCTTATTGATTAGAAGACCTCGATCGAGCGTTGTTCTGCTCGATCGAGCTGCTGGCTTTGGACGTTTACTCGATCGAGTACTTTGGACAGTAAGTTCTACTCGATCGAGTGGTTACAAGCTGATGGGCTTCGCGAGATAGTGTGTTAAGCAATGGACGCCTTGTAATTTGTTATTTTATTTTGACTTAAGGGTGAAAAACGAGCAGAAGGGACATACTTCTTACTTTAGACTTTAGACTAGAAAAATAACTTCTTACCCTAGACTTTATTTGGACTTCTATACTGGATCTAAATTTGAGGACTTCCTCTGACTTTCTTCTTCTTTCAAATTCGGGTATTATTGTTCTTGAATTCAATTACTTATTTCTCTATGTCTTTTTGTTTCATATTTATTATTGTTGTTGTTGTTCTTCTTTCTATTATGCGTAGCTAATTCCTGTGCTAGGATTTAGGGGAACCGTGGCTTAGGTAAGATGAATTGATTGGTAGTCTTTAGATTAGGTTTGGAAGCAATCATCGCATTTAATAATTTTTAATTGTTTGAGTCGACGCATTCAATTGATTGACTTGATACCCCCTTGACTTAGATCGAGAGATTGGAAAATGACAGATCAGTGATGAACTTTGGGATTATGCTAATGAGGGCGAGAGCTAAGTTAGTATATCTTAGGGCGAATAGCGGACCGAAAGGACCTTTTCACTACCCACAAACCTGTTTAAACTCTACTTTGATTTTTATCCTGACCCTAGATGCCATGGGGAACCGACGATCCTAGTTCTTCTTCTTTCTGTTATTTCGCTCTTCATTTCTCTTTCCCTTTTCTCTTGTAGTGTTAGAAAATCAATTAAACAAACCCCCCAATTTTGTTACTTTGGCAGACTTAGCAAGTTATATGATTCCCTCTCCCTGTGGATTCGATACCCGACTGCCTCTACTGCATTTTGTTGAGACCGTTAGGTTTGATCTTTGATAGGGTTGCGATAGCCGTATCAAGCACAGTGAAGGTATTAGTGGTTTCCTCCCTAAACTTATGCTCCAGGCTTGCTGCAGTCAGGTCCTTCTTATACATTGAGGTTCTCTTTTTTGACTGAACCAACTGAAACCCCTCTCCATCCAAATGCTGCTGAGGAGGTGTGGAAAGCACTTGGCTCTCAATGACCACCTCAGGAACAGGAACATCATCTGCCACCACCTTAGGTCTATCAACCTGCTTAGCATGTTGTGTTTTATGACATTTCTCCTTTGTATGCCCAATCTTTTTACATGAGTGACAGAAATAAGGGAGCCATTCATATTCAATACGTTGAAAAATCTTTCCTCTGTATGGAGTAGTCAGAGTCATGACTGTGGGTAGCTCAGTAGAGAGATCAACATTAATCAAAACTCTAGCAAAAGAGATTCTGCTCTTCTGGGAAATATGCTCATCAGCTTTAACTGGTTGACCCATATAGCTAGCCACCTTGCTTAATGCCTTTTGGGACCAAAATACAGGATCAAGGTTAGGGAATTTCACCCAGACTGGGACAGTAGTTATATGCTCTAATTCTTCAACAATGGAAGGAGTCCATTCTTTCAATATCAAGGGATAGCCATTCATGTTCCACGAGTCCTTCATAACTTTCTCCATATCCTCCTTACAGGAAAATCAAAAATAGTACCAGCCCCTAGCATAATACAGAACTTCAGGGCTCGATATGTGATTCCACGACTTAGAAACTAGAGATTCAATCTGGGCTAAGCTAGTAGGCCTTCCCATAACCGACCCTACTAATGTGAATTTCCAGTACTCGAGTTCATCAGTAATGTCTCTTTCCTCTATCACAATATCCTCAGTATTTGGCTTAACATAGGAGAGACTCATACCTTTTCCTGAAGATTTTAAGACACTCTTAAACGTTTTAGGATCCTTTAAAGGCAATTCTAATGCATTTGGCAGCACAGTGGGAGCAGGCACCATAACCTCCGGCAATGGTGCTTGTGGCACTTCTAATGTTGTCTTACTTGGTGTAGAAACAGTCAAATAATCAATCAAAGAAGGCTTAGGAGGGGTTGATGTTCCTCTAAATCACTCAAATTATCCTCGTCATTGTCATCCTCAGTGTCATTCCTCGATCTAGAATGCCTCACCGCAGCAGGCGGCCTTCCTGGACGCCCTCGCCCTCTCCCCATCAGGCCAGTCTCCTGAGATTACGTGAAACCACACAATCGCTCAATTTCAGAGGTTTTTAGTCAGAGAAAGAAGAGAGAGAGAGAGAGAGAGAGAGAGAGTTATTATTATTATTATTATTATTATTATTATTATTATTATTATTATTATTATTATAATTATTATTATTATTATTATTATTATTATTATTATTATTATCTCCCCGCCCGAAGAAATACCAGACCTATAGCAAATGTCGAATAAGGTGTCACGAACAAGGTTATGCCGATGCTTGACCCCCACAGCGCCAGTACAAGAGACAGCGTAGTCCCCATAAATATCCTCAGCAAAAACCCGAGAGCAGGCAGGACAAGACCTAGATACCCCGAATAACGGAATACCCAGTCGATACCCAAGCACACTACGGTAAGTCCTACCGTTCATAGTCTGACCCAACCCAGAGATAGGGACCGCACGCAACCAATCAGAGGAGTGGGTACCCTGCTGAGACTTCCATAACGCAAGCTGGCGCGGTGTCAAAGAGAAAACAGATTGTGCAGTAGTAGCAATCCTCGCAAAATATATATCTGCCAATTTCTTCATAAGTTTAGGGGCAGCGATTTCACTAGGATCACATAAAAAGGCAGAACCTTTAGTCTCAGAGAACACCCGCAAGGCAGCATCGAAAGTAGGACCAGCATCCACAATACCAGAAGGCCGTAGAAGCTTAGCCTGCAAATCATCAGACTGCAAACGGGACGCCAAAAAAGCATAGTGCAAAACATCCCCGGCAGCATAAACACCGAGCCCACCAAGATGAAAAGGGAAAGTGGCACACTACTACAAAAACAGGCTATGACAACGGTTAAAAACCGTTGTAATATTAAAAAGCGGACATTGTTAAAGCCTCCGTTGTTAAAGGTTTTAACAACGGTGCCTATTTAATGAAAATACCGTTGTGAATAGTTTTAACAACGGTAATAAGTCGTTGTTATTACTAGATAACTGTTGTTAAAACGTGTGAATAATTATGGTGGGAAAGATACGAGAACGGTTCTATGAAATTAAACCGTTGTTAAAGGTATGATTAATTTTGGTGGGAAGGATTATAACAACGCTTTAATTTTTCAAACCCGTTGTGAATATTGTTAATTACAACGGAGTATAATAAAGAAGCCGTTGTGGAAAGTTTTAATAACAACAGGTATTCTATAATACACCGTTGTTAAAGGTATGATAAGTTTTGGTGGGAAATATGTTACAACGCTTTTAATGAATTTTGAAAAACCGTTGTTATTATTTTTATTATTGTTTTTGAAAAAATTGAAATTTGTTCCCATGCCACCAGTTAAAATCCTGCATAAATCAGCAGCAGTAGCAGCAGTACGCATCATAAACCAATTTCAGAAGCAGCAAAATGATATATCTATATATAAATCAGAGCAATTCATGTACAGGGCAATTCATGTACAGGGCAATTCATGTACAGCAGCAGCAAGATGATATATACAACCAAAATGATCTCTTTCAGAGCAATTCATACTTACAACTCGCTCTAATTAATGACTTCTACATACAAATTAAAGTTCCCTATCTGCTTCCAAAATAATCTAAGTTTCATTTATTCTTTGTTTGTTCATCAAGGACGTATTTGCCCAACAAGTCCCTTACCTCGTCTATATTGTGCTTAGTGTACTCAGGGACATGTGGCGTGTTGATTGAATACTGCGGATAAAACAAATAAAAGACATCGATCAGTAGGGTAACAACAGTATAGGCATATCATACATAATTAGCAACATCGATCATATATATATAGCAGAAAAGATATCAGCTCTAATGAAAAAAAGTAAATAATAGCTACATTAAACTACTAACTCTTTCTGGAATGCTGATATATCTTCGCCTAATAATCTCCAACATGAAACGACAAACGTAGTATCCACATTGGATGCTATCCGGCTGTTTAGGGACCTATTATTACATAATAAACGAAGAGACGAGAAGGCAATTACCAATTAGTTTAATGCGTAATTAAAAAAGACAGATGTATATGCGTAATTAGTTTAATGCACTTAATTATTAAGGTATATATTGTATTTGCGCGTACGTACCCCTGTTATCGTAATAAAAGTAGGGCCATCATCAGAATATTCTGTCGGTTGATCGCCGGTTGTTGCTCTTTTCTTCTCAAAGGCCCTTTAAAAAAGGAAAGAGGCCGAAAGTCACATAAACTTACTTAATAATAATAAATGAAACTTAATATTATGTGCCAAATCATCATCAGTATTATAAACTTACTTAATAATCAACTTCTTAAAGGTCTCGGATGGTTGTCCATGCAAAGAGTCCAACCAAAATACTTTCTTCGTGGTCGGATTGATCGCTGCTAGCACCCAATGTCTCCTAGAGATCGAGAGACACATCATTATTAACAAGCACAACATGCATCATAACCAAACATATAAAACTGCAATTGTATTTGGAATCGTAATATTAATTATATATTACCCGGCTTCATTATAAGGGGCAAAAATGAGCTTATTGTTTTTCGCCAACTCCCCAGCAATATAATTTACACGTTCTTCATACGAAAACATCTCGATATGCATAGATAAAACATTTGGGCACATGAATCCGTATTGAGGAAGTGGATTAATATTGGTCTCGGCGGGGATCACAACCGAGTTCAAGTACCTACATGCCGGTTTTAATTCCGATATTATAAACACTATATCTTACTTAGTCAGAATATTAGAATACTGCATGATTTAATTTATTAAGAAACTTACTTCATCCAAACATATAGGTGTTGGACATCAAACTTACTTCATCCAAACTTACTTCATCCGATATTGAAAGTTTCATTCTTATATGCATCAAATACTTCTATCCCACTATCCCACAAAATTCGCAAATCATCTAAAAGAGGTTCCAAATAGACATCTATATTATTTCCAGGTTGTTTAGGGCCGGAAATTAACAACGACAACATCAAGTACTTTCTTTTCATGCACACATATGGAGGTAAGTTGTATATTGCCAACACTACTGGCCAAGTACTATGTTGGGTACTCATGTTTCCATGTGGGTTCATTCCATCAGTGGACAGCGCTAGACGTAAGTTTCTAGGTTCAATGCCGAAATCGGGATACTTAGCGTCGAACGATTTCCATTGCATACCATCTGCCGGGTGTCTTAGCTTCCCATCATTTATTCTTCCAGTTTCATGCCAAGTTAACATTTTTGAATCATTGCTATTCGCAAACATCCTTATGAATCTTGGTATCACTGGAAAATACCATAACACCTTAGCCGGGATCCCTTCCTTATCCTTATAACGCCACTCAAAACAAACCGGACAATTGGTTAAGTTTTGATATAATTTTCGATACAATACGCAATCATTTGGACATGCATGTATTTTCTCATATTTCATACCCACCCCTCTAATTAGTTTTTTAGCCTCATATGTCTTAACGGGAAGAACATTACCATCTGGAAGCATGTCGTTTATCAAGGCTAATAAACTAGTGAAACATGTGTCACTAACCCCATTTGCCCCCTTGATATTATACAACTTCACCACAGCCGACATCTTTGTGTACTTACAACCAGGGTATAGAGGCGCTTCAGACTCACACAACTTCTTATACATGTTGTCAAGGTCATCCAAATTAATGTTTTCATCTTCAAAAGCATTTGATTCATCATCTTTTTCTTCATTATCTGTAGACCCAACATTCAACTCGTCTGCTTCCAACTCAACATACTCGGCAAACTCGGGATCATCAGTTATCCTTTCGTATACCTCAAGATCATCTTCTTCAAAATTATTATCTTCCTCTAATGATTCCCCATGAAAAATCCAACGGGTATAGGATCGACTAAAACTATACTTTTCTAGGTGAATTTTAACGTCCGGAATAGCCA
The DNA here is from genome assembly GCA_022085475.1 of Heliosperma pusillum. Taxonomy (NCBI): domain Eukaryota; kingdom Viridiplantae; phylum Streptophyta; class Magnoliopsida; order Caryophyllales; family Caryophyllaceae; genus Heliosperma; species Heliosperma pusillum. The sequence goes on along the minus strand of JAIUZE010073607.1, from coordinate 35,519 downwards.
TATACCTAATATTACCACATCTTTCACAAGGGCATGGAATACTAGAAGAACCATTCAAATTGTTCGCAACGACTTCATAAAATTCAGCTAAACCATCCTTATAGTTTGGGTCACTCATATTCGCAGCATTCATCCAAGTTCGAGTCATTTATCTACATTCGTAGTATATATAGTAAGCCAAGTAATTCAGAAAATCCAACTAATTAAAACTAATTCAATAATAAGCCAACTAATTCAGAAAATGCAATGTATAAGGCAACTAATTCACAAATAAACGAAATTCAGGAAATCAATAAAGAAAAATTATTAGAATACCTGATTAATAAGAAATAGCAGACGGAGATGATGACAAAGAGACGATCAGGAAATCAATAAATTATTAGTGTTTGTGGTTTTGTGATGCAGTATAATCGCTTTGTGTTTGTGTTTTTGTGTTGCAGTACAGTATTATTAGTGTTCTGTGTTTTTTTCATCTTTATTAAAAGTATTGACAACGGTTAATATTCATATTCACCGTTGTTATTAGGTTACCTATTTACAACGGTTAACAAAGTTAAATCCGTTGTTACAACTAACAACAACGTCCAACAAAATCATATCCGTTGTTATTAATTTAAGCCAAATAATGCGCCAAATTAATAACACATTATAACAACGGGTTTTTCATACCCGTTGTTATTAATTTTCATTATTTCGCGCTAAATTAATAACAACGGATATAGAATAAACTGTTGTTATTAGTAAATTTATTTACAACGGTTATTTTAGTTCACGCCGTTGTTAAAACTAATAACAACGTTCGAAAAACTAACACCGTTGTTATTAGGTTTAATAAAATTCCGCGGAAAAATAATTATCCATTCCACAACGGTTTTTCTTTATTTTCATGAGTATGCGTTGTTGATGGGGCGTTGTTATTGCCTGTATTTGTAGTAGTGGCAAGGCACCACTGCCAATCCCCAAAACCAGGCCCAGACGCGGTGACAATACGTTCCAAGCTAGAATGCAGCGCTGCATCAAAACGAAGATGGACAGACCCAAAGCTCCCCGGGGAACAAGTACGAAGGGTAAAGTAGAGCTTAGAAATACCTGTACAAGCTCGAAGCAAAAGCAACTCACATTGCGGGTCCTCAATCCTAGCAACCAAATCCATAAGCTCGATGGTCTTAGTCACTCTCTTCGCCACAAGCTCACTGCCAAAACTAGGGCAAGTACTGACAGGCCCACCCAACACAGAGACACCACGCAAAGGCCGAGCAATAGAAGGGGGGAAAACACCAGGAAGACGACTCCGAGGATCCTCAGTAGGCCAAAAAACCTCAGTCTTAGCGACATTAAGATGAAGACCAAACTGAGGACCATCTGCCAAAATCAAATCCAAAACCTTTCCCACCTCCAAAGTATCCCCAACAATGGTGGCATCATCCAAGTACCAAGCTTGCAAACTCAAATCAAAAGAATCCCGTATCTTGCAAACCAACGGAAGTCCACCCAACGGGAAAGAATCGGGCAAATGTGCTAAGTATGGAGATTTATGCGCGGTTGCTGGCTATGGTTTCCTACCCTTCTCTTTCTCTTCGCTTGCAGAGATGGGCTCGGATGCTGTTGACTTGCTCAAGCGGATCCATAAATTCTCGGTATCTCAGGATGCTGGGGCTCGGGTGGCCGCTTATATCTTTACTAGGCTTAGTTTTTCTATAGCTAAGGGGGTGGGGGCCCAGATTGTCTCTCGGCTCCCTACCAACTTCTTGTAAATTTTATATTTTATTTGAATGAAAGTTGCGCGCATCTTATAATAAAAAAAATTAAAAAAAATAATAATAATAATAATAATAATAGAACTTTTTAGAGAGAAGAACTTTCTCTCTCTAAGCCGGTATTCTCTCTGTTTTCTCACCACCATTGATGCTCCTACTGAAGCTCTAATGGCACAAGGAAGAGGAAGACCACCCAAGATTCAAACTCCAATAGCTTCTACAGCTCATTCGGGTGCCATTGATACTAATTTCGTGGGTAATTCTGCATCTTTGTCCAAAACCCACTCCTCCCTCTTTTCTTCGATTAGTTTGAATGATCTTATTGTGGATGGTTTAAACGATTCTTGTTCATCAAAAACTCCATTGAAGAGTTCTTTGAAATCTGTGAAACAATTGGTTAACAAGTCTCCTTGTTCTAATAAGTCGGGTCAAATTTTCCTGTAATTGTTCCTGAGAATGTTCCTGCTATTACTACTACTGATTCTTTAGTGACGAACAATGGTGGTTGTGTCAATTTAGAAAGTGTGCTTGTAATTGGTCTTTCTGAACAAGTTCAGTCTAAAACCCATAAATGGTTTGGCATTGTTCAACCAAAAACTAAGATTGGCATGAATCTCTTCTATCATGCTGAGAGCAAAGATTGTGATGAAATTGACATTTCTATTGAATATTTTCAGGATGAACTTAATCTATGGAAGTTTATTCTCATGGGTAATGTAATTGGATCAAAACCTTTTTTAAAGCTTGTTTAGGATTTTGTCACTAAATCCTGGGGAGCTATTGCTAAACCTGTGGTTCAATACTTCAAAAAATGATGGTTTAGCTTTAGATTCAATTCTGAGGAAGATATGAATAATGTGTTGAAAGGAGGTCCTTGGAAAATGGGTTCCTATTCCTTAATTCTGAAACAATGGACTTCTTCTTTCTCCAATGCCATGGAAAGGGTCTCTATTATTCCTGTTTAGGTTCTTTTTCCAGACCTATATCCCTTTTTGTGGTCTTCTGCTGTGTTAAGCAAGATGTTAAGCAAAATTGGTCGACCAATGTTTGCTGACATGCCCACCACTTGTAAGGAAACGTTATCCTTTGCCAGGGTGATGATTGAGGTTGATATTTCCTCTACCCTTCCTACTGTTATGAGTATTCAAACTCCTTATGGACCATACGTGCAGAGGATTGAGTATGAATGGTTACCATTCTATTGTTCTGAATGTGGGAAAATGGGACATAAAATTGTTTCTTGTAAAAGAATAAGAAGCAGGGTTCTTCTCAAGAAGGGAGGAAGGACCTGCCTCTTCCTTATAAACTAGGTGATACCTCAGCTGCTTCAGTTGTGGTTATGTCCTCTGCTAGCAGAAGTTGTGTTCTTTCTGCACGATCTCATGCCGCTCCTAAGCCTGCTGAAATGCACTCAGAAAGCTGCAAGATGGATGGGGTGCAACAAGCTCAAATAGCCTTGAAGAGAGCTTTGTTACCCAAATCATCCCCCCCCCCCCCCTCTACCCACTTTCAACAGATTTTCCAATCTATCAGATGTTAACTCAGATAAAAATGTTAATAAGGATACTCATGTCACTCTTCCTGCTTCTTCATACTCTCAGTTATGTTCGGATACTAGCCCTATTGTTGCAAATTCTTTGCCTTGTCTGCGAGGTGGTACCTCAGAAGTGGTTGATGTAAAACAGGTATCCCCTGAACAGCATCTCCCTCCTGTAAAGCATCAACAATGCAACAAGGAATACCAGATAGAGGATACTGAAATAGCCTTGAAGAGAGGATCCCTATCTGTGTCTGATGAAGGACTATTCTCTCAGAAGAGTTCTCCTGATCCATTATCTGCTGGGAAACTTAGGGATTCTAGTCTAGGGGATTCTCATCCTCCTAATATTATCTAAATGAAGACTGCTTCTTGGAACATTAGAGGGGGTAATGACCCTCTAAAACAAAAGGGAGTTCAGGGGTTTTTAAAGTCTCATAAGGTGGACATTCTTGGATTGTTGGAAACAAGAATTAAGTATGGGAAATCTGTTAATATCATCAAAAACAAGTTCAGGAATTATCAGGTGATTTGCAACTGTGAATCTCATTATAATGAAAGGATTTGGGTTTTGGAATGCTGCAGATGTTTCTATTGTTCCTCTTATTATTACTTATCAGCTCATCCATTGCAAAGTAACTCACCATGCTACTTGCTCTTCATTCCTATTAAGTTTTGTCTATGCAAGTAATAGTGTTGTTGCTAGGAATGTTCTTTAGGACCAGCTTATTAATTTGGGTACTGCTGGAGATGCGTGGCTTCTTCTGGGTGACTTTAATGTGGTCAGAGATGCTAGTGAGAAGGATAGTCATTCCTCTCCTAACTATTATGATATTAGTGATTTTAATACTTGTCGACTTCAATGTGGAGTGGATTTTATTAATGCTTCTGGATGTGATATGACTTGGACCAATAAACAGGATGCCAATACTCTTGTTTGGGCCAAACTGGATAGAGCTCTTGCTAACCAAGATTGGTACTCTATGTTCCATGCTACTTCTGCACAATTCCTCCCTGCAGGGATCTCTGATCACTCTCCTGTTATGGTTTCTATTGGTGAGGATCATCATATTGGTAGTGGATTTAGTTTTCTTAACTGCTGGGTTAGTCACCCTGACTACCTCACTTTGGTTAAGGAAGCCTGGATGGAGCATGTGCAAAGGTCTCTAATTTTTAAGCTTTTTGCTAAAATGAAAAATGTCAAGCTTAAGCTTAAAGATTTGCATAAAAGGGATTTTTCAAATCTGTCTCTGAGAATTGATACTTGTCTTGCTGAACTTCATTCTTGCCACGAACAAATTCAACAAGATAGATATTCTCCTGTTTTCTATGAGAGGGAAAGAGATCTGCTTAATTCATATACTAAACTCAGGAAGACTGAGGGCATCATTATAAAGCAAAAAGCAAAAATTAAGCATATCTCTTATAATGACTCTTCCTCAAAGTAGTTCTTTGCTAGAATCCATGACAGGAAGCAACAACAGATAATAGGCCAGATTCTTGATAAAGATGGGAATAGATTGCAGGGGATTGATAATGTTGCTAAAGGTTTTATTGACTACTATAAAGGACTTCTAGGAACCTCTGTTACTGTTGAGCCCATTGATACTCAGTATATTCAGCAAGGTCCTTGTCTTACTGATGAAGATATCACATCTCTGATTAAACCTGTGGAGCTGGATGAGATTAAAAAAGCTCTATTCAGTATTGGTTATGATAAAAGCCCTGGACCAGATGGATTCTCATCTGATTTCTTCAAAAGTTCATGGAATATCACTGGGCAAGATCTTTGTAAGGCAATTCAGGCTTACTTCAAAAATGGCAGACTCATTAAACAAGCTAACTCTACTATCATAGCTCTCATTCCTAAAAAGAAAGTCTCCAATACTGTTATGGATTTCAGGCCTATATCTTGTTGTACTACTTTCTATAAAACCATTAGCAAAATCCTGACTAATAGATTGCAGGATATCCTTCATAAGATTATTGGACATGAGCAAGATGCCTTCATTAAAGGCATGAATATCCATGAAAACATCATGATGCAGGCTTTGGTTAAAGGTTATGACAGAAAGTTCCTTACTCCTAGATGTCTTATCAAGGTTGATATTAGGAAAGCTTTTGACTCCCTTCAATGGGATTTTATCCAAAATATGCTTGAGGCTCTTGGATTTCCTGCTACATTCACTGCTTGGATTATGGGTTGCATTAGAAGTTCTTGGTTCTCCATCAGGCTTAATGGCACTGATCATGGCTTCTTCAAAGGGGGAAGTGGTTTGAGGCAGGGGGATCCTCTCTCTCCCCACCTGTTTGTCATAAGTATGGAGCTGCTTTATAGGTATCTTAGAAAGATTTGTGCTCAACCTGGGGTATCATATCATCCAAAATGCTCCAAAATTGGGCTTACTCACCTCATTTTTGCTGATGACCTCATGATCTTCATTAGAGGAGATGTTCCCTCAGCAGCTGCAACACTAAACACCCTCACTCAATTCTCTCAGTGGTCTAGTCTTCATGCTAATACTGAAAAAACTGATATCTATTTTGGAGGAGTTTCACCTGAAGTAAAGCAGCAAATACTGGATGTTACTGGTTTTACTGAAGGACAGTTCCTTTTTAGATATCTTGGGATTCTTCTAAACTCTGCTAGGCTCAATGCTGATACCTACATGGCTCTCATCACTAAGATCCAGAATCATACTAATCACTGGTCTATTAAACACTTCTCCTACGCAGGCAAGCTTCAGCTGTTAAATTTTGTCATCTTTGGGCTTACAAACTTCTGGTGTGCCAATGTTCTTTTCCCTAGGAACATATACAAGATCATCACTAAGATATGTCGAGATTTCTACTGGAACTCTGAGGCTGGCAAACATAAGCTCACCTTTCTAAGCTGGAAAAGTTTATGTTCTCCTTGGATGGAAGGAGGCTTTGATGTCAAGGAATTGCTCTCCTGGAATAAAGCAATGCTATCTAAATGGATATGGCTGCTTCAGAATGGACATGATAGGCTATGGTTAGTTTGGCATAATGCTTATCATCTTCAATCTTCTTCAATCTGGGAGACTGTCTGCAAGCATCACTATTCTGAGAATTTCAGAAGCATCCTAAAAGTCAAGGATGCGATTCTTTCTCAAGTTGCTAGCCCCAATATTGCTGACTCTCTCATATCTTCATGGGCTCCTCATGGCAAGTTCAACACTAGTATAACATACTATTGGTTTAGAACAAAGAAACAGCTTCTTCCCTGGGTCTCTGCTATCTGTAAAAACTTCATTGTTCCTGGTCATAAGGTTACTGCTTCTCTTGCTATGCAGAATAAACTAGCCTCCCTTGATAACCTGGCCATTAAGGGGCTGCAAATCATTAACAGATGCATCATATGCAAGTCTGAAAATGATAGCCAAGCTCATGTTGGAGTAAGTGTCCTCAACAATAGTGCGATTACATAATTAAATCTCAACAATAAGAATACTAAGGGATGATAGATATTATTGTCAACTGGTCAACATTAATCGGTAACGATTGGCTTGCTAGAGTTTGACGTTAATGTCGTATGATGGTGGTGATCAGTTGATCCCTTAAGGTCACACCTATAAGACCATTCCCTTAATTGTAAAGCTAATTAATTGTATATCGATACAGATTAATTAAATCCTTAAATTGAACAAAATTTATTTGTGAGTGAAAATTTTATGTCTTATTTTATAGCTCAAGAACAACAAGAAGGAGTTCTTGGTGTGCCCATTTAATTTCCATTTCAATGTGAGGAAATTTCTTCTTTTATTTAAATGTCTTTATATTTGCATGCATGTTACATAGATCATTAAATACTAAATTAACAAGTAATTTGGTAACTAATTAGAGGAGTCAAATTAAGGTCTATGGACTTTCACATATTACTAGAGTAGTAATATACTAATATTAGTAGTGTTATGTCTTCACTTATTATCTAGTTAATAATAAGTTTAGATTATTTGGGTGGATTCTTGGGTGCAACAAGATGGAGACCTTCTACTTTGGAGGTTGGTTTATGGAGGATCATCTACTAATTCCATGCTCAAGAACAATAAGAAGGAGTTCTTACTGTGCCCATGTTGAACCGAAAATTCCCAATGTAAGGATGTTTTTGTCTTATCTTTTCTTTTATGCTTTTATATTTGCATGCATGATAACTAGATCCTAAATCATTAAGTTAATGTAATTTAATGAACTTAATAGAGGACTCTAATTAGAGGTCTAGGACTAACACAACAAAATCAACAATAAGTAACTATGACTAAATCTAAGATACAAAGCAAACTATGAGTTTCCTAACGCCATCCCCGGCAACGACGCCATTTGATGAAGAGGTGATTTGTCGTCAATTCACACATCAAAGATAAACCCAACATAAGTAGTATATAGGGGTCGAATCCACGAGGATGGAGAGGTCAACTACAAGTTTGATCACGTCCTATTATAGCCTAACAAGAGTTGAATGAGATGATTAACTACGAATTACTAGATGCAACAAATCGCAAAAATCATAAGGTTAAAAACAATTTATGAAAAACTAAGGTAAAAGGGTTCACCTTAGGGGGATCAATGGGTTAGTCAAGTATTTAGCAAGTGGTTAATAAGTTTGAGTAGAATTAATTGCTAATGTCTCAACAATTAATAATCTTCAACAAAGCTATCGCATTTGTCTCAAATTACTCATATAAACACTAGTCTAATCATATCTACCGCCGCCGTCGCTTAAGAAATAATCAAACAATACTCGATAAAGTGTGTAACTTTCGTTTACACAATTCATCGAACACCTAGTGTGCATATGGGTAATAGGAAAGGTTCGGTACATTTGGTTCGTTTGATTCGATAATTATCACCACGAGTATAGTAATTACTCAACCAGTTCTCCCACATAATCCTCCATTAGGCTTCCCCTAAACTCTAGAGGGAGACTACTCGCTCATGTTGAGGGAAATCAAGCAACTAAACAATAAGAATAAGGAGATGAACATCATACTTAGGAAATGAATAATTATAACAATCAAACGACAAATAGTTAACTTGAAATGAAATAAATTGCATAAACAACTAAAAGATGAAGAATGTATACCAACAATACTTGTATTAATGAAATAAGGAGAATGTCTTCACCCAAAATCTTCAATAAAAACCCAAGACTATGATAGTTTTACTAGGAGAGACTAGATCTAGTGGCTTGAAATGAGAGACCAAGCTTAACCAAGGAACGATTAAGAGAGTAATTAGTGAGTATTAAAGATTACAAATATTCTATGGTTTTGTGCTAAGAGTTGATAAAAAGCTGCCTACAAAAATTAGGGAGAGGGTATATATAGGTATCTCAAAATTAAGAAAGAAAATAGAAGAGTAAAGTGGAAATGCGGCCTTGTGTTCCCGGCCGGGTGCACGGCCGCCGACCCTCTGACCGGCCTGGAGCACAATATATCTTCCTTCTATTCTTCTCCAAAAATATTCTAAGTATAGGATAGGGGGATCCCAGCCGGGTGCCCGGCCGCCGGTTCTATGGCCGGCTTGGAACACGCCAAGATCTTCAAGCTTCTTTATTTTATTCTGATGATGTGCACGCCGGGTGGTAGGCCGGCCGCCGGGTGTTCGGCAGGCCGTCGAGTGCTCGGCAGGCGCTACCTGGCCTCTTCCTTCTTTCCTTCTTCTTCCTTCTTTGTGTGAGTAGTGGTCTGAGCCGGGTGGCTGGCCTCCGGTGGTTGGGCCGGCCTGCACCACCTGGGAGCTCTCTCTTCATTATTTCTTCTCATTTCCGAATCCTGACTCAAGCAAGGCCTTTATGCCCCGATTTCTTCATTTCCGCCTTAATTCCTACAAAAGGAGATCGACATTCATAGCACGGAAAATTGGGAAGTGAAATGTAATTATAGGCACCCATATCCGTGTAAACAGACCACAAAGGGGACGAAAATGAGAGAAAAAATGTAACTAATTAAATGCTTATCAGATACCCTCTTGCAAGGCAAGTGGGGGCTTGCGGAAAAATGTGGACTATCCAATCAATTAAGCATATAAGCAAGTTGGATTTATGCCTTGAATCGGTTTAGTTGCCACTTTGAGTGATAATGCGTGGTCTCGTTGGCTGTTTAGCGAGTCAGAGTCTGTTAATCAGTTTGGGCTAGAAATCGTCTTTGGGCCTATGGGCTGTTTGGGCCTTTTGAGGTTTTCTGTATTAGGTCTTAGAGAGTAGTATATAAATTTTCTAAGCCTAACCCTATCAGTTATTCACATCATAACAATCTGAATTCTCAATCTGAAACTCTGTGAACTCCTCAACATTAATAAAACTTTCCTCCCTTCTGCCATGTGGACTTAGCTAACACACCGTTGGTGAACCACATAAACTCGTGTGTTATTGTATTTATTGTTCTTTATTTGTTTTTTCTCGTTTCTGTTATAATAAACCGCTATCAAAGCCTTCAGGTTCCTGAATATCGGGAAAGATGTCGGCTTTGAACGTAAATATCGATCACTATACCGGGAGGAACAGTTTTAGTTTATGGCAGATGAAGATGCGAGCCTTGTTAAAGCAGCAAAGGCTATGGGCTCCGCTTTCAGATAAGAAGACGGGCCCAGTCACCGCTGAGATGGCCACCCTTGAGGAGAAAGTACACTCGACGATTATGTTGTGTCTTGCTGATGATATCATCACCAAAGTTGCGGAAGAAGAAACCGCGTCTAGTCTGTGGTTAAAACTCGAGAGTCTGTATATGATGAAGTCTTTAACAAATAAGTTGCTTCTGAAGCACCGTCTGTTCAGTGTGAGAATGCAGGAAGGTATGCCTCTCCGTGACCATTTAGACAAGTTAAACACAATTTTACTAGAACTGCGTAATATTGATGTTAAGGTAGACAATGAGGATTAGTAGCTAGTGGGGGTTATGGACAGAAAAATTTGGGGAAGAAAAGTATAAGAAATCGTCTTATTCTGGTTCTTCTAGTTCGGCTGGTGCTTCTGGTTCCAAGGCTCTTAAACCTACTGATATTAGTAACTACGATAAAGTATAGGGGCATTGGAAATTTGATTGGGATGTATTGAATTGTGACAATGTAATAGGTGAGTATCTTAATGTACTAGTTACTTGATTCATGTTTTTTAAAGTTCTATCTTCATCAAGTACTCTGTATTTATACCTCTCCCATCTTACTTTTTTTTGGTTGAAGACCTCTCCCATCTTACTGATACTAATTGTGAAAGACGGAGTCTCATATATTGATAGAAGACGGTAAAGAATGGAGACATTGCCTTGTTCGACGTTTGAAATTATAGATAATTGGATTTCAAGTTGTTTAGAGTGACTCGTAAGGATTTTATCACTTAAATACATTGTTATAGTAGATCCCCGTATTTGTCACGATACTGGTATTTGCAAGTTTTCTTCAAACATCCTATGAAGACAGGACATTAATGTATAAGCGGAGTAAACCAACTGATGAAATCGTTGGAGTTCAATTTTATGATATAAAATGAATAAAAGTGTCTAATTTGATTAATTTTCAATAACGTTTATAATGTTTTATTTATTTGAAATTGATTTAAAAAGTTTTACTTGAGAAAGAACACTTTTTTTTAGCAGATTAATTATAAAAAAGAATAGATTGTTGACTAATTAATTATATTTTCAAGTTTGCAGTTTGATTATTTATCGTTCGTTTAATGATTCGTTTTGAAATGAGTTTTAAAAGCGAAGTAAAAAGTGATTTGTAATCCAATTAGAATCCGATTCACTCACTCACATTGGACACAATTCTTTATGCTTACTCGACCGATACCTAGCCTCACCAGATCCCAGGTTCGAGCCTCCCAAGCCACACAAATATACTTCCCATTTCTCCTTTCTTCTCTGTACCCGATCCGTTTTTCACCCAAATCCACACCAACAACCACAACAATCCATGCCCTTATTACCACACCCATTTACCCGCGTTGGTTAAAAATTGTCATTTGCGTCGGTTTTAGGATGACTTATTTCGTTGGATCGTATTTGTTCTTGCGTTAGTTTGTGAAACCAACTGTAATAATTTTGGTTTTGGTTTCATTGTCGATAGACTAGAAGTACTCGACGTGAGTATGGGTGTGTTGTTGTCTTAGTCAATCGACTAAGCTGGCTAGTTGAGTACTCCTAGGACGAGTTTAAGTCGATTGAATATCTATGGTGGTTGATCAACTAGGCCACTGTCGATCGATCGAGTGGTGAGTCGATCGAAAATCGAGTGGTGAGTCGATCGGCTAAAGTGGTGAGGGAAGCTAGTGTGCCAAAGCAAATTAGTCGATCGACCAATTGGAGTAGTCGATTGACTAAATTCTGTGGCAGTGATTTTGACGTGTCTTGTTGTTTTTTCTTATTCAACCCTACGCAGATCTATAGCCTTCTACCCTGTTCAGTTCACACTTTTGCAAAAATAAAAGAAAATCTATTTTACAAAACCGCTGAGAGAAAGAGAAGGAGAAGGAGCACACATAGTTTGCATTTTCAGTCTCACAATTCATCCATAATCAATGACATTCATCTTAAGTGCTTGATTATCAATCTCTCTTGTTTTTCTGATAGAACTTTACCATAGTCCGTAACACTTGACCGAAAGTTTTAGTCGGGTCCGGATTTGGGTTAGTCGTTGCGTTTATAAATGGGTGGTATCGTTTTTCATTGTATGCCATTGTTGTATGCATAATTAGGCGGTGGGTTCGTAGAGGTGTGGTTCTAATTGCGCACTTGTCTCGTTATCGCGGAATTATTGCCAAAAAGGTTGGGATATCTTACTCAACTATTCTATGTCTCGTTTTAAAAAGGCGCAGATTAGTTTACAGATTGGAAAAATAGAAATCAGTTAAGGGATATTCTCTTTAAGGGACCAAAATTTAGATGGTGTAATAATAGGGAAGGGAAAGATAGAATCTATGAAAGATTGGATAAAGGGTTTGCATCGAAGGATTGGAATCCAATATTCCCTAATTCTGGAATACCAATTCAGTTGTCGGATCATGCTCCTATTATTTTTTGACACGGAATCATATTCAAAGTTGAAGAAACAATCAATTTATAAGTTGGAGGCATGGAGTTTTGAATATAAAGAAGTTGACTTATTGATAAAAGAGAATTGAGATAGAGTGGAATCAGCTAATCCGATGATGAGTATTCAGATAATAAATATCCTTAAGATAAAGAATATTCTACGATCTTGGGCATGTGATAAAAAAAGTGAACGAGGATAGAAATGGTTGGATTTTGACATAGAGCTTGATAGGGAGCTCAAAAAGATTGAAAAAGGAGGAAGTGAAGAAGATTATAAGATTGTGCATGATAAGCTTACGAAGTTTTCCAGAGCAGCTGAGATGTATTGGAAACAACGAGCAAAGATTAAATGGGCAAATGAGGGGTGTAACACCCGCAATCTTAGCCTATTTTTAATTTAATACTATTATATTAGTATTAGTTACCTTAATCTTAGATTTAGATTATAAACTAGTTAGTTGGGTAATTTCCGTGACTTATCTGTCGAATCCGAGTCCATAATTGGACTATAATCGGAATTTTATGTGAGTCGGGCCTCTAGTGGTGCTTTGGGCCTTTTCTAATCTCTATACTCTCATCTTAGCCCATGTTTTATTCACCACCCACTCTAATTTTTCAGCACACTATTCACTCTCCTTCAACGTCACACAAACACACAAAAACCCTAACCCATCACCATTGTTTAACTTCAAGCTTTTCCACACAAATCCCACCATATCTCACTCAATTCTTACCAAAATTCATTGATTCTTAGCTAGTTCTTCTTCTCTTCTTCTTCTCTTTCTATTAAGGTAATAAAAATCCCGTCTTTGTCACTTTCGTTTTCTCATATTTTTCTCAAGGTGAAATAGTCATCTTTTTACATTAATTTGTAGGAGGAGACCTTCAAGATCCAGACAAGGAATACTATCTTGTGGAGGAAGACCTAGAAGACGAGTGAAGACGCAAAACGGTAACGGTGAAGGGTTACTCGATATCTTTATGTGTTTTAGTTGTTAATTGTAGCATTTACTTGTGAAAGATGAGTTCTTGTATAGATAATAGTATAGATCTATGACTACAATATATTTAATTGTTGAATTGCATCTTGTATGTCCCAATTTGATGGAAAATTGGTGGTGTTGATGATGAACTTCCTTCTTGTTGCTTAAACTTGTATTTAAGTCTTGAATGATAACTTAATTGTGCTTTTAACGTCATATGAAATGTTATGATGCTCATATGTTATGCTAAGTGGTAATTTATGATGGTTTATGTTGGTAATTACAAATGGGTAAGAACTTGTTTGGCTTAAACTTGAAGTTTGGATGAATTTTGGCTTGAACCCTTGCGAATTTGAATAGGACCCGGACGGGTCCAGTCAAACCCGGCCGGCTTTGGGCCTTAAACTCGAGCAGGACACTTTTAACCCGAACGGGCCGGGTCCAACTCGGGTGGGTCCAGTCCGACCCTTGTTTTAGTTATTTTCCAAACTTGTTGTTTTGAGATGAGATCTATGATTCTTATTCATTATACTTCTTAAACTTGGTCTAATGCTTATGTAATCACGTATTGTCTCATGTTTATAATTTTTATATTTATATTATGCTTTATCACATGTTTGGTGACGGTTTTTAGTATGTTCCCTCATTGAGTCGGTTTTGTCTTATGTAATGATTTGAGCACTACTCGTTGGGTGCTTTGAACTCTCATTTCCCGGCTACACCTTCATACTCGTTAGACTGGAATGTCGGAGCGATAGGGTGTGTCCTTGATGCTTGTATGCATGTTTTAGTGGGGATATGACGACGTTGTTAGGAGGTGAACGCAATGCGTTGATCGACCCGGCCATCAAATGTTGTATCCTTGCGAGGTGGTATCATTGCATATAGCGTACTAGCTTGACTTTTGACTATAGATCTCTTTCCACCTCTTTCGTGTGGTTTAGCCAAATTTGGGGTACTCGACGTCCTTTGTGTGATCGAGTCTTGGATGTGGAACGTCATACCACATGTCGAATCGGGAAACGTCTTATCCCGAGAGTCTGGCCAGGTTTAGACTAGGACCGTATTATTATTATCGTCCTACCGAGAGGATTAGAGTCTTGTGTGCTAAACGTCTTATCGCACATAGTTCAGGGGAACGTCTTACCCCGTGGACATGTTTGTTTAGGTCATGAGTATATGAAACGTGTATCATATACGGTTCAGGAAAACGTCTTATCTCGTGGACTTACATTGACTTGTCTTGCTATTGTAGATTATGCTAGTGCGTATCATTTACCGTGAGAGTTATGTTGCTATATTCATATATTTGGATGGTTGTTTGTAAGTTGAATCATATGTGAACATTGAGTTGGATTCTTGCATGAAATAGATGATTGAATCGGTTTGTATGTCGAGTCTCTACCTTATCAAGTATATGCCACTAACGGTGATATGTAAGCCCTAGTGTGTGTATAGTTGCCTAAGGGTGTCATTGTCGAGTCGATCCATAGCATGATGCTTATTATTTGGCATTTCACATGCTTCTATCATATTATCTTGAAATGTATGCTTGTACTTCACATGATTTACTTGTATATAAGTTTCTACATGTTTATTTGTTGTTTACGTATGTTTACTTGTGATATGGCTGGGAGAACCCGGAGTTACTCACCACTGACTGTGGCGTTCATGTTTCATGAATGTACAGGTACAGGTCGGTGCTACTTGGGGTTGAGACTAGTGTGAGCTAGCGAGCGTCGTTTCACGATGATTACCTATTACCACTTAGACTCTTTTACTATTAGAGTTATTTGTATTCTTTGGGACCGTTGTCTCCCTTTTAGTGATTTGTCGACCTCTTCGACCTACTACTTCATTTGTTTATGTTGGATTTTATCTTTTGACAATCTTTGCAAAACATGTCTTAAAAAGTTATTCTCTAATTTCCGTTGCATGTTATTTGTTTATCTTTATGCTTTCGCTAGGGTTGTCACAAGGGGGATGAATGTAAGTACTTCTATAACTGGGTTAAAGGAAGATCTTGCAGTAACTTAATATATGGGGTAAGAAAATCCAACAATCAGTGGACCTTTGACATGAAGGAAATTGGGGGCTACTTCAATGATTTCTATAGAAAGTTGTTCAAAGCAGAAGATCCTCAGTCATCTTATGATATCTTTATGGGTTCATATGAATATCAGTTCAACAATCTGAAATTCAAGCTGTGCGAGGAAGAAAGTATCAATATGGGAAGGCTCTTTTTAAAATAAAAAAGGTGAGGACGGCTATCTTTCAGTTGAGTCCTCTGAAATCTCCTGGCGCGGATGGAACTCCAGCTGCCTTCTACCAAAAATACTAGCATATTATAAAAAAATATATTTATGAAGGTGTTTTCTGGGCGGTCAACTCTGGCACTATCCTAAATGGGAATGATAGAACATTTATTAGTGTTATCCCATTATGTGATGGTCCGGAGAAGTTAGAGGATTATAAGTCTTTCAGTCTTTGCAATGTAATTATGAAGGTTATCTCTAAGTGCATTGCGAATAAACTTAAAGATTTCATGCCCTCTTTAGTGGATATATTTCAAAATGGCTTTATCCCAGGGCGAAGTATAGCCGATAATATACGGGTAGCCCATGAAGTGATAGATACTATTAACAACAAGAAAAAAGGCAAAGATGGTTTTTGTGCTGGGAAAATAGATATGAGCAAAGCTTATGATAGGCTGAGTTGAAATTTTATAAAAGGAGTATTGGAGAGTATAAACTTGCCTCCGTCTATCATTAATCTTGTTCTGGGAAGTATTTCCTCTGTGTCATATGATATTTTGATCAATGGAGTGATATCAAGCTCGGTGACGCCTAGAGCGTGTATTAGACATGGGGATCCTCTGTCTCCGTATATCTTTGCGTTATGTACTGAGGTCTTATCTCATATGCTATCTTCAGCGCAGAGTAGCGGCTTCATTAAAGGTATTAAAGTTTGTAAGGAAGCTCAAGAGATCTCTCACCTTTTCTTTGCAGATGATTCTCTCTTCTTCTTAAAAGGAAATGAGGAAGGAATTAAAAATATGATGGGAATAATATCAAAATACCGTGAGGCATTAGGCCAGAAAATAAACATGGATAAATCCGCTATTATTTTCAGTTCTACTTGCTCCTTAAAAATGGTTCAGAGCTCTTTAATTGCATCCAAAATAAAGCCGGAACATGACTTGGGGAAATATTTAGGCCTTCCAACCGAAATTGGTTCGTCAAAAAAAAGGTTTTTTGACTATCATGGAGAAAATAAGAATTCCGTTTATCATTATTGAATAATTTACTTTTATCCGCAGTAGGAAGCTTAAATCTTATCCGTTCGGTTCTTTCATCACTAGCCATTTATTCTCTATCGGTATTTCGTATACCGGTATGTGTAGCGTCTAAGATAAATGCTTTGATTCTACATTTCTGGTGGGGAGGAACGGGACGTAAAAAAGTTATTCATTGGTGCAATAAGAGATTCATCAGTTTGTCAAAGCGTATGGGAGGTCTGGGTATTCGCAATATTTCTGCCTTCAACCAAGATCTTTTAGCTAAACTGCCCTGGAAAACTGTCGTGGATCCTCACAGTCTTATCAGCAAAGTAATAGGGAAAAAATACAGTTTTTCGGCTTTGGACGATCCTCGGAGTATATGGGCTAAAAACAGAATCAAATCTTAGGGTGGCAGAAGCGTTTGTTGGGGTTTTAAACTTATTAAGAAAGGGCCAGCATGACACGCTGGCAATCCATCAAGATTGGATCTTTGGGCTGAAAAATGGATCGCGGGAAGAAGTTTGGCAGATATAAATGGAACCCAAATACATCAGTGTAGAGTTGAGCAAGCTGAAGTAGTTGATCAACCTGAAAGATACAATTTCAATATTAATGACCTTATCTCAGTCGAAAACGAGTGGGATACGGAGAGAATTTATGCTCTTTTTGGGGAATTGACTTGTAATAGGATTGTCGCAATCCCTTTACCAAACAGGGGTGAGGAAGACATCCCGTATTGGGGAGGAACTAAATCAGGCTAGTCCTTTGTCAAATCAGGCTACGCTCGTGTTTTAGAGGATGAGATCATGGAGAGGAGATCTTATAAAGACTCACAAAGAATGGAGCCAAAAATTTCCCTCTTCTGCAAAAAGCATCTTTGGCATATTGATCTACCTTTGAAGTTTAGAATATTTATCTGGAAAAAACTTGCTCAATGCCTGCCAATAGAAGTAGAGTTGCAAAGAAGAAATTTGGAGGGTGAGTATCATTGTAGTTTATGTGATCAAGATATAGAAGTTAAAGAATCATGGGATCGTCTTTTTCGTGATTGTAGCTGTGCAAGATGCTTATGGTATGAGTGATTGATGAAATGGGTTGGATATTAGAATTTGGATCATCAACTGGATTCAGTACCTTTCCAAATCCTCTGAAGGTCGGGAGAGGATTATTTCCTTTATTATGGTTTTGTGGTTTATATGGGTGAACAGGAATAATACGAAGTTCAGGAACTCTGTTATTGATCCAAGTTTATCCATTCATCAAATTTCTAGTGAATCGACTTTTTATAGGGAGAGAAGAAAAAAGGGCAAGAAAAAGAAGATAATAGATCAAACCTTGAGAAGAGTTCGCTAAGGAAAAGAATCAAGCAAGGGGACAGTATGTGGGTTGTGAATGCTGAAGAATGAACATCAAAAAAGATAATCTTATGTGACGTTGCTTGGTTTGAAAGCTCTATGGTAGGATTAGATATGATACTTAAAAATCCTGATACCCGGGTTTTAATGAGTAAAGAGAAGGATGTAAAGGCTATCTCACCGTTTCAAGTTAAGACGATAGCTGTTAAAGCGGCACTGAAATGGGCATTGGAACAGAAGTGGTTTCATATAGAAATAAGATAGGAGTGTCTTAATCTAATTTTAACTCTTGAAGGAGAGCTCCACGCAGAAAGTGAAATAATTCAAATCGTGAAAGAGAGATTAAGAGATCTTTTGTCTTTTTTCATTGTTTAGCTTTTAGTTACTATCCTAGAGCTTGTAACAAAATTGCTCATAATGTAGCCAGAAAGGTTGTTCTAGGGTAGTATGTAATGTGTTCGATGTCAAAAAAAAAAGTTGTTTGGAGTGACTCATAAGGGTTTTATCACTTAAATATGTGGTTATCGTAGATACCCGTATTTGTCTCGAAACTAGTATTTGCAAGTTTCCTCCAAACACCCTATGAAGATAGGACATTAATGTATAAGCGGAGTAAACAGACTGATGAAATAAGTGGAGTTCGATTTTATGATATAAAATGAATAAAAGTTTCTACTTTGATTTAACGTTTATAATGTTTTATTATTTGAAATTGATTTAAAAGGTTTTACTCGAGAAATAAGCCTTTTTTAGCAGATTAATTATAGAAAAGAATTGATTGTTGAATAATTAATTTTTAATTAAACGATTTCATATTATCGAGTTTGCCGTTTGATTATTTATCGTTCGTTTAATGATTCGTTTTGAAATGAGCTTTAATGGCGAATTAAAATGTGATTTTTAATCCAATCACATTGGACACAATGCTCTGTGTTTACTCGACCCATACTTAGCCTTACTAGATCCCAGGTCCGAGCCTCCCAAGTCACACAAATATTCTTCCCATTTCTCCTTTATTCACCATACCCGCTCCATTTTTCACCCAAACCCAAACCCACACCAACAACCACCACAACCCATACCCGCATTACCACACCCATTTACCCGCGTTGGTATTAAATGGTCATTTGAGTCGGTTTTAAAACGACGTATTTCGTTGGATCGTATATGTTCTTGCGTTAGTTTTTTAAACCAACTTTGATACTTTAATACTTGTGGTTTTGGTATCATTGTCGATAGATTAGAAGTACTAGATGTGAGTATGGGTGAGTTGTTGTCTTAGTCGATCGACTAAGCTGGCTAGGTGAGTAATCCTAGTACGAGTTTAAGTCGATTGAATATCTGTGGTGGTCGATCAACTAGGCCATTGTCGATTGATTGAGTGGTGAGACGATCGACTAAAGTGTTGAGGGAAGCTGTTGTGCCGAAGCGAATTAGTCGATCAACCATTTGGAGTAGTCGCTCAACTAAATTCGGTGGCAGTGATTTTGACGTGTCTTGTTTTTATTTCCTATTCAACTCTAAATATATATATATATATATATATATATATATATATAGAGGCAAGATCCGGTGAGTCCACCTAAATATTTGAGTCCGTGAGTCCAGCTATACAATATCACAGATTATACGAAACAATATCACTAGATATACTAAACAGTATCACGAAAAAAAACCAGCACAAAAGGGCGAAAAAAATTGGTGTGAAAAAAAAGTATTAGGAAAAAAAATAGTATTAGTGCGCGAAAAAGTGGTTCAGTGGTGTGATATTGTACAATATAACCCGTGATATTGTTTAGTATAACTTGTGATATTGTATCATGGACTCACGGACTCAAAAAGATAGGGTGGACTCACATGATCCTAATTCTATATATATATATGTATAGAGAGAGAGAGAGAGAGAGAGATAAGTTCAGATGAGTCCACAAATTTGTTTGAGTCCATAAGTCCTCATCTAAACCACTAGATTATACAAGAGATGAATGGATGAGATTAAAAGCATTAAAGACACTCAAGTACCACTAATTAATACAATATTTGAATTTTTGTAACTTGAACATAATTTTTGTAACTTTATGACAAGTTTTTGTAACTTTATTATTTTACGAGTGTAACTTCAACTTTTGACAGTGTAACTTTATTTAATTTATTCATTTTTGAGTGTAACTTCAACCTTTAATAGTGTAACTTTAAGTTAATATAATTTATTTTATATATTAATTTTAGTTTATGTAATTTTATGAAATACGTAAGTAATTTTATTCATTCACGAGTGTAATTTCAGTCTTTTCCAAGTATAACTTTAGTATTATAAGGCCATTTTGCTTATAAAAATATGAAACTATGTAATATAATTTCATTATGAATATATTAAATTGAAAATATGCAAATTTTAAGCAACTTTAATCAAACTTATGCAATTTTTGTCAATTGTCATGTAACTTTGGTCTTATTTTTTTTGTAATTTTAGTCTAATTTTTTGTATATTTGGTCCAATTTTACGGAATTATAGTCCAATTTTATGAAACTTTAGTTCTTCAAAAATGTAACTTTAGTCTAATATTTTGTAACTTTAGTCTTTTAGTCTAATCTTTTGTAACTTTAGTCTAATTTATCGTAACTTTAATCCTTTATGGTGTAACTTTAGTAGTGTATGTAATTTAAGTATCTTTTGTTCCAAACACCACCATAATCCCAAACTCACCGAAGACCACCACACCACCAATCAACGACCACCATGACAGACCACGACACAAATCTGAACAGAAAAATCCTGACCACCATCACGACCTCCCTCCACACGGCCAGATCTGAAAAAAAAAAATAATGACAACAACAAACCAACAACAACACCAACCCCCACCCCAGATTTGAAAAAAACAAAAGGAAATGAGAGGAGGACGGCTACCGGCCGAGAAGAACAACAACCCCCACCCCATATTTGAAAAAAAAAAAAGAAATGAGAGGAGGGAGGCTGGCGTCCGAGAAGGAGGCCGAGTGAGGAAGAGGCCGAGTGAGAAGGAGGCCGAGAGGGTGGTTGGAGCAACCGTGGTAAGAGAGGAGAGAAGTTGGTGGTTAGGGTATGTTTTGTGAGAGAAATGGAGAGACAAAGAAGTGGAGAGAGAAGTGGGTAGAGAGAGGTTGTGTAGGTTTTCTGATTAGGGTTTGGGTGGGATTGAGGCTTTTATATGAGCCATTAAATTTTTGTTTTAATCTTGACCCTTCATCTATTAGATCTAAAGGTTTATATTAGGACTTAGGGACTCAACCTAAAATGATGGACTTACATGATCTCATTTCTCTCTCTCTCTCTCTCTCTCTCTCTCTCTCTCTCTATATATATATATATATATATATATATATATATATAGCAAAGATCAATTGAGTCCACCCCATTCCCTAGAGTCCTTGAGTCCTATTTTGGACCATTGGATGAAGGAGGATGGGTGGCTGAGATTGGTGCTCCCAAAAGGTAATTAATGGCTTAATTTTCCACTCTCTCTCATCTTTACTAATTAACTACTAATCCCCACCCTAATTCAATATATAACATTTTTCCACCCAACTACTTCTCTCTCATCACACATAATATCATTTCTCTTCCTCTCTCTAAAAACCCAAATAAATCAAAACCCAAATAAATCCCTCCTAATTTCCTCTCACTCACCAACCTCCACCCACCCAACACCACCCCCACAAACACCATACCCGACACACAAACACCCACCACCAACACCCACCACCGCCAAAAGTGTCGGCCCACTGCAACCACCACCGACACCACCCCCACGACGCCACCCTCCTACCTCACGCCACCCTCCTACCTCACCACTAAACCGACACCACCACCCACAAAAAAACCAACCACCAAAACAGAAACACTCTCCACCACTCGTCCCCTCCTACTCCGACACCACCCTCCTCCCTCAACAGCCACAAACTCCACCACGTCTCCTCCACGGCTCCTCCACAACCAATCTCTTTTTTTTTTTTTTTTTTTCAGATTCGACCTCCTCCACGGCTCCACCCACCGTCCTCCTCCTCCACTCGTCCCCTCCTACTCCGCGCCTCCTGTTGACCACCACCGCCGCCTCCTTCCGTCTTCTCCTTCAGATCTGACCATAAGCCACCACCAATATCATATTTATTTCGTTTTTATTTCTGGATCTGGTGGTGGTGGTTTGTGGTGTTGTTTCTGTTTCGGTGGGGTGGTGATGGGTGGTAGGGAGGTTGGGAATAGGGCGTGTGTGGGGTGTATTTGTGTGGGTGGTTGGTGGTTGTCATTTATGTGTGGTTGTCTTTCTTTTTCTCTTTTATTTTTGTAAACGGTTTGAATTGCTTACCTTTTTTATTTTTCTTTCTTTTTTTTCTTTCAGATATTGTTGTGTTTTATCTATTTTCTATCTTTCTTTTAGATCTGGTGTCAAATGTGGACGTCTTTTAAAGTAACACATATTATCTATTAAAGTAACACATATTATCTATTAAAGTAACACAAATTCTTTATTAAAGTCACATATATCGTTTATTAAAGTAACACTAATTATTAATTCTAGATCTGAAAAAAAGGTGTCAAGTAATAATGACTTCTATTAAAGTAACACAAATTCTCTATTAAAGTTACACATTTTATTTATTAAAGTCACATATATCGTCTATTAAAGTTACACATTTTATTTATTAAAGTCACATATATCGTCTATTAAAGTTACACATTTTATTTATTAAAGTCACATATATCGTCTATTAAAGTTACACATTTTATTTATTAAAGTTACACATTTTATTTATTAAAGTCACATATATCATCTATTAAAGTAACACACAGTATTTATTAAAGTAACACTATTTAAGTAACACAAAATGACCTTAAAAGTTACACTTATTGATGTGAGATCTGTTTCTTTTTTTAGTCTTTACTCATTTTTTTTTTTTTTTTTTTCTAGATCTACCTTTTTTGTGAGTGTGGGCTGGTTTGTGGTGGTTGGATTACAGTTACACTCATAGAGGACTACAGTTACACTCATAGAGGACTACAGTTACACTCATAAAGTATTGCAGTTACATTCTTAGAGGACTACAGTTACACTCATAAAGGACTAACTTTGTAGTAAATTACATAAATTCAACATGTAATAAAATTCAAAAAATTCTACTAAAAATGACCTAAAATAACTAAAGTTACACTTGTAAAATATTAGAGTTACACTCGTAAATCATCAAAGTTACACTTGTAAAATGTTAAAATTATATAAATTCAAATTTTTATTTACAAAACCGTCTCAAAAAAATTAAAGTTACACTCGAAAATCAGCAAAGTTACACTCGTAAAATGTTAAAATTATATATATTCAAATTATTATAGAGAAAACCGTCTTCAAAATTTAAAGTTACGCTCGAAAAATTAAAGTTACACTCGAAAAACATCAAAGTTACACTTGTAAAGTGTTAAAATTGTTTAAATTCAAATTTTTACATACAAACCGCCTTAAAAAGTTAAAGTTACACTCTAAAACATTAGAGTTACACTCGCAAGCATCAAAGTTACACTCATAAATCTCAGCAGCTAAAAAGTGCTCAAAAGTGCTTAAAAGTGTTTAAAAAGTGATTAATTTAAAGCTAGAGAGAGAAAGTTAATTAATTAGTGCATAGGTAATTAATTAATGATAAGTGTATTTTTTAATCTCTCAAATCTCAGCCACCCATCTCCTTCATCCAATGGCTAGGATGAGGACTCAAGGACTCTAAGAATATGGTGGACTCAATTGAACTAAGCTCTCTCTCTCTCTCTCTCTCTCTCTATATATATATATATATATATATATATATATATATATATATATATATATATATATATATATAGAATTAGGATCACGTGAGTCCACCCTATCTTTTTGAGTCCGTGAGTCCATGATATAATATCACAAGTTATACTAAACAATATCACGGGATATACTGTACAATATCACACCACTGAACCACTTTTTCGCGCATTATTACTAACTTTTTTTTCTTATACTTTTCTTCACACCAATTGATTCCAATACCAAAGCTCCGACAAACACAATCATTCTCTAGCCTTTTCATGCCGAAAAGTCACTATGCTATTATCGGTGTTTCACCGAAATTTATTGTATATAGCTTCTTTTATCATATTTCCTCTCTACTAAGCATCTTTACCTATGGCATTTTTATTCATATCTGACAACGAGATTCCTAATCTAACGACGACAATGACAAAGTTTGTTGTGATTGGGGGTGGTGTGAGCTCCGTGTAGGAGTAATGTGTAAGGGTGGAGGAATATGAAGATTGAAAAGAAAACAAGGGATAAATAATGGGTGACGATGATGCCGGATAATTGTTTGCTTATGTCATCTAGGTGCTTGGATATGTCGTCGTTATTGGTAGGTGGGTGGTCGTCGTCAACGGCGAGTAGTATTACATATAATATTTTTCATCCTTTTGTGCTGTTTTTTTTTCGTGATACTGTTTAGTGTAACCAGTGATATTGTTTTGTGTAGTCTGTGATGTATAGCTGGACTCACGGACTCAAATATTTAGGAGGACTCACCGGATCTTGCCTCTCTCTCTCTCTCTATATATATATATATATATATATATATATATATATATATATATATATATATAGTCTGAATCAGGTGAGGCCGTTAATTTTGGCGAGGCGGGCTGCCTCACCAAATTTCAATGGGCTGATTTTCAGTTTTTTCATTGGATTGAAAATTTGTGGTCATCCATTTCTTTTCATTTGGCCCAAATACTCTCTTTAAAATAAAATAGACAAAACCCCAGACACTTTACTTTGTCTCTCTCTGATTTACACAAATTAATTGAGCTTCTACTTGATTTTGTGAAACTTGCACTTGATTTTGTGAATCTCTAACCTGGTTTTCTGAAACTAAGACTTTATTTTGTGAATATAAAAATTGAATTGTTAACTGTGAACATACAATAGCATTTACAAAGCTCTATGTTAATTGTAAATATATTTTTTATCTATGTGGGATTCGAACCCACACCTTGCATAATAGCACAACGCTCTACCTTTTCAGCTTATAGATAATATAGTGCAAATTGATTTATTCATTTAACAAATAACAAACACATACATTAAAGTATTAGTAAAGAGTTAATGTGTGAATCTTAGACTTTGTGTTGTGAGCATAGGACCTATCTTATGTAGTTTCACAAAATAAAGTCCACGATTCACAAACCTTGGGCGCAGGATTCACAAAATGGAGGCCTACTTTCACAAAGTCAGTACCTATATTCACAGCAGTTTCACAAAGTAAGTTTCACGACTCACACCACAAAGTCCAAGATTCACAAACCTTAGGCGCAGGATTCACAAAATAATGGCCTACTTTCACAAAGTCAATTCCTATGTTCACAGCAGTTTCACAAACTAAGGTCTTAGACTCACACCACAGAGTCCAAGATTCACAAACCGTAGGCATAAGATTCACAAAATAAATGCTTATTTACATAAAGTCAATTCATACGTTCACAACAGTTTTACAAAGTAAGCAACTCAATGAAAAACTCAAATACACAGCTAATATTCATGGCATTGATTGAAACTATGACTTTGTATAAGCATTAAATTTTAAGAGTCAATGAATGGTGATACTAACCAAAGATGAACAATTAAGTTTTTTTTTTCTATTCATAACTAATATCAAACCGAGATATTTCCGCTATCTTTTAGACAGTTAGAATATTAGGCAGCATAACTAACACTTGAATCATCATCATCAGCAGCAAAACTATAAACCTTAGAAATAGAAATCACAAAAATCAACCTAATAATCCATTGGAAATCATAAAAAAGCGAAAATTATGAAATGAAACACTAAAACGATTAGAAAGAAGCGTACGAAGTTGAAATGTCAGAAAAATAAACTAAGAAATCGCGAAAAAATTGCAAAACTGGATTTAATGTAAAGAAAAGGTGTGGAATGAAATTAGGATGAATCGAATTAATAATGAATCAATCGAAAGGTAAGGTATCAAGTTACCTGGATGAATTACAATTAGACGAATTGTAGGATGATAATGGCGAAACAAAATCGAAAATCAATAAGTTGATGTTAGAGAGAAAAAGCTGGAGAAGAGAGAGGGTGAAAAGAATTTAATTTGTCGCATAAATGAGAGAATGAAGCTGGTAGATGGAGTTTTGTAGGAGACATGTGGCACAATCTGAAACGTCCATGCATTTTAGATCTGACGGCTACGATGGGTACAGCTGCCTCACCCTAAGAAGGGTGCCTCACATGATTCAATTCCTATATATATATATATATATATATATAGGGTAGGGTTTCCCCTGCGAACTGAAATACGGTGTCGAACCGTAGAACTACCAAATACCAAAATCAAACTTCCGCTGCTCCATCAAACCATCAAACACCTGCTCCACTTCATACTCCTTACTTCATCCTCCTTCCTTCCCTTCCCTTCACATCACACACCTGCTCCATTGCGCGCGACCTTGAAATCAACAAGGAACTCCATCGTAAACCACCATTTCACTCCACTATCATCCAAAAGTAAGATCTAATTACAACTTTTCATCAATTTCGTAATTCAATTTCTGAAAAATTAGGGTTTTTCTAATCCTTTTGATATTGTATTTTGTGGAATAATTTTGTGAATTTGATGTTATTAATTGTTAATTTCGATCTTCTAATGTAAAAGATTGAATCTTTGATAATTTTTTCCTGTTAAGACATTTGATAAGTTTTAGGTTGTACGATTGTCTCTGAGAATCAACGATTAACTTAATTTCGATCTTCTAATGTCAAAGATTGAATCTTTGATCATTTCGATCTTCTAATTTTTTCTAATTTTATCCTGTTTTGAATTAATGATTCGTCTTTCAGGATGGTAATAATTTCATCATGTTCTACTTCTTCGGGTATGAACTCTTCTTATAAATTTGGTTTTTTAAATAAAGGAACATTAATAATTGAATTATCTAGTATGCCAATGCTTTCTTTTCTTAATTGTATTGCTGATGTTAACGACGAACAAAACGATACAGTCATGGAAGAAGTTATAGGTAATCATTATTGAATGTATATGGAGACCAAAAATAATATTGTGTTTCACTGTATTTAACATCTATTTTTGTATCTCTAAATCACCATATCTATTTTTGTGTAGACATTATACCTGTTACAAATGTACAAGGGTCATCAAGTAATCCACAAGGAGATCAGTTAGTCATGAGTAATGCGTCGCATGAACTTTCCTTGACTGATGTTCCAGGTATAAAATTGTGGCTCGTCTCTGACTAATATAAAATGTATCTAGCAGTCCAAAAGGAGTGTATCCAGCATGCTATAGTTTTGTATCTACCACCTAAGGCATGTTAGATACATTCCTGTGTATTGCTAGATACACTCCTTTTGAGTTCTAGATACACTAATATAAAATGTATCTAGCAGTCCAAAAGGAATATATCCAGCATGCTATAGTTTTGTATTTACCATCTAAGGAAATATAGATACATTCCTGTGTATTGCTGGATACACTCCTTTTGAGTGTTAGATACACTAATATACAATGTATCTAGCAGTCTAAAAGGAGTGTATCCATCATGCTATAGTTTTGTATCTACCACCTAAGGCATGTTAGATACATTCCTGTGTATTGCTGGATACACTCCTTTTGAGTGTTAGATACACTAATATAAAATGTATCTAACAGTTCAAAAGGAGTGTATCCAGCATGCCATAGATCTGTATCTAGCTCCTAAAGCATGCTAGATACACTCCTTTGACGTAGATAAATCTTTCATCTGGCATAATTCTTGTTTTTAGTGACCCCAATAGTTGCCGATGCTAATATAATGGAGCGATTGCCAAGTTGCCCAGAAGAACTTAAACCAACTGAGGGGAAGAAATTTTCAGAATTGAAAGAAGGCTTAAACTTTTACAAGGAATATGCTAAGATCTGTGAGTTTATTTCAATATTAGATTCATCAAAATCGGTTGATGGGATTATTACACACAAACGTTGTGTGTGTAATAAGGCAGGCACAAGTAAACATGAGGGGACAAAACGAAAGAGGACACTTACAAGAATTGGGTGTACTGCTAGGGTTAGTTTTAGGAGGCTTGTTTCACGTGAATATGAGATTTATGATTTTGTCGAAGCGCACTCACATGCCATGGTTACGCCGACAACAATGGTTCACCTAAAACCTTGTAGGGACTTGAACCTTGTTCACAAAAAATGATAATGGACAACTCACGGGTTAACCATGGGCCGGTGCAGACATTTAGGATGTTTAAATAGTATGTGAAGGGGTACAAAAATGTGGGTGCTTCTTTACAAGATTTCAAAAAAATTTCAAGGGATGTAAAGAAGTTTATTAAGGATTATGATGCCCAGATGCTTATTGAAAATTTCATGCAAAGAAAGGCTATGTCTCCCTCTTTTTATTTTGACTTTGATGTGGATGAAGAGAGGAAGCTAAATAAGGTTTTCTGGGCATATCCAATCTCAATTAAGAATTATGCTATTTTTGGTGATGCCTGCTCTTTTGATGCCACTTATGACTTCAACAAATATGACTTGGTGTTTACCCCTTTCACAGGCGTAGACAACCATAAGAGGTGTGTTATTGATAAGTGTTAATTTGTATGATTTTATCCCCTCATTTTAGCTCGATTTGATATGGTTTATCCACTTTAAGAAGTGGTTTTATGAGCTAATCTCTCCTTTGCAGTATTTCTCGTGCTTTAATGTCATTTGTAGGAATTGAGTAGTTTCTACTTCAAATCTCGTCATTTGAAGGAAATATGAGCAAGGAGAAGCTAAGAAGGACGATTACGTGAGGTTAAGATGGCATGCTATAAAGATCTAGAGGTTCCGAGTCAAAGGGAACAAGTTTCAAGTCATTCCGAGCTCATATGCACAAGTTACGACGGTTTTGCTATTCGTCGACGAAAGTCGTCTAAAACCTCATGCTCCGACTCTTAACCCTTGGGGACATGATCAAGCTCAAATAGGGGAGGAAATGAGGCCCAAGAGGTGTTAGTTACGTCTCCGTTCGAATCTAAAGTCAATGAAGTCAAGGTAGATCAAGTCACGTACCAAGGGAAGATCAAACGAAAGTCAAAGCATCTAGATTACTATATACCCGATCGGGTAAGTAGTGTACCCGATCGGGTATGTTTGCTGATCCGAGCTTTTGCTTCGACTTCCTTTATTTTGTCCTATATGTTTAATGTATGACCCCTTCCCCACGAAACCTACTGCTATATAAGAGTGCCTCAGCCACAACATCTCAACACACTTCTCTACACACAACCCTAGATTAGAATTAGAAAACCCTAGCCTAGTTTAGTTTAGTTTAGTTTAGTTTTAGCGTCTTTAGTTTAGTTTTTTCTTTCTTTCTCCATTTTGTAGTTTTAGTTTTAGATCTAGTTTTCTCTAGTCTAGTTTAGTTCTAAGTTTCCTTCAATTGTAATTGTTCTACTTGTAATTAGAATTCTAGTTTCCGGGTTTGCATTTTCCTATTCAAGTTCCTATTCCATTTCAATCTTTGCTCATCCTTTCCGGTAATCCTTATTCTTGTTTTTACATTATAGTTTAATTTTCTTTTAATATTTCCTTTATCATGTTTACCATTCTTAGTTTTATAATCTTAGTTTCCCTTTCATTGTTAATCATGCATAAGTAATCTTTGTTCTAGGGGAAGGGTTAACATGTCTAATTAATTTATAAGTATAAATTGATTCCGGGGAGAATTGTTTTAGTTGTCTCTATTTCTTGTTTGATTCTCATGATAAACTTTGATTTAAGGCCTTAATCAATTGTTTATACTTGTCAATTTCCGTCTCAAGGGCGAGAGTCGAGATGAAAATTAAAGGATTGGCAAGAATAGTTTAATGACCTAGCAAGGCTGAAAAGACGTTAGGACCCGTTAAAAAGTCGATATGAATCCGAAAGGAATATACCATTTAAAGACTTGGACAACTATGATTTTTCTAAACCCGTAATCAACTTTGCTTTTAAATTGATTAGCATTTTAACCACGATCCCTAGATCCTTTTCTTTGTTGTATTGTTATCATTTTTATTATAGCATTTATTAATTAGTGACAAACATTTGCCAATCGTACAAGATAGAGTTCTAACCATAACTATTCACAAGTATCCCCCGTCTCCCCGAGATCGACCCCTTACTTCCCTAATTACAATAATTTGTTGTTAGCCTAGTTTGGGTTATTTATCTTTGATTAGGGTATGCGACTACCCTGTCAGTTACATTTGCAGCTGGTTTGTTACCAAAAGAAAATGCAGAATCATTTACGTGGTTGTTTCAGAACTTTCTCAAGGTTATGGGTGACTGTTATCCTATTACAATAATAACTGACCAATGCCTAGGGATCAAAAAGAGCTGTGAAATATGTTTTTGGTGACAAAACACAACATCGATATTGTATGTGGCATATAATGAAGAAGTTGCCTGAGAAGGTTGGTCCATCGATTTGACAAGACACTAAGTTTTTGAAGGAAATAAACTCTATTATTTGGAATAGAGAGATTACTCCAGAAGAATTTGAATCAGGATGGGAATCAATCCTTTCATCATATGAGCTCTCTGATAACTCATGGTTGAAGGAAATGTTTGACATTCGTACAAGTTGGATTCCAGCCTACTTTAGAAGCATATACTTGGGTGGGCTTATGCGGACAACATCAAGGTCCGAGTCTGAAAATAGCTTCTTTGGAAACTTCACCAACCCACACCTCTCCCTTGTCGAGTTTTGGATGCGTTTTCAAACGGCAATGGATGCTCAACGGTGGAAACATTCTAAGGTAACGGCTGATGATAAGAACTCTTATCCAAGATTATCAACACCTCTTCCTTTAGAAAAGAAGGCCGCTGAATTTTACACCACGACTCTATTTTACGATTTCAAGAAGAACTCCAAGCTGCATGTTTTGTGACAACCCTCGCGAATGCGGAAATATAAAACAAACAAGCATGTGAAATATATAGCGGAAATGTGAAGTTTTAAAAACTTTTATACATGCAAGTTAAATAAAATGAGGAGTGTCAAAATATTACAACTAAATGCGGAAAATACAACAAAGAGACGGGGTCTCTTGAAATGTTAGCAAAGAACAAGTGTTTAGCACAATTAGCTAATATCGTCTAGAGGTGAAAACTTCCAGGGACAACGCCCGCTAGCTCACACCCGAACCCCAAAATATCATATCCAAAAAGTCATCCAAAGCAAGCAACCTGTTCATTCATGAAAAACATGAACGCCACAGTCAGTGGGGAGTAACTCCGGGTTCTCCCAGCCATATCACCTTTAACGTACATATACGGAAATACAAAAGTAAAATCATGCATATATAGATATACATGTGAGATACAATAAGAATAGATAGGCAATATGAGATATAATGATAAGATCATATAGAAATCAAATCCGAACCATCATGCTATTCAAGGACTCGGGAAGGACACTCTTAGGCAATCGAATACGCTCACTAGGGATTGAATCTCACCGTTAGCGGTATAAGATTGATAAGATTGAGACTCGACAGACAAACCAAGTCAAGTCATGCTATGATCACATAAATCCAACATATTATCATCCATTCACGAACCAAGACATTGACGGTGTCCAATCGTGCAATGACCATGAACAATATCATGAAATCACGCATTCAAAGACGACACAAGACGACATCTCTCAACGGTAAAGAAACCGCACTACATCGTTTTACATGGCAAGTATGCTTAAAAATGCATGGCCACGAGATAAGCATTTCCCTGAACGCATACACGATCACATTTCGTATATGTTCACACTAATTTCCTCCTGGTAGCACGACGATAATAATACGGTCCTAGTGTAAACCTGGCCAGGATCTCGGAATAAACGTGTTCCGATTCGACATGCGATAAACGTTTCGCATCCAAGACTCGGGCTTACAATATATATGCCGAGTACCCCAAATTCGGTAGATCAATTCACGAAAGAGGCGGAAAAACAGCTCAAGCCTCATAACAAGCGGTACGCTACATGCAAATAACACCACCCCGCAAGTACACAACATTTGACGGCCGGGTCGATCAACGCATAGCGTTCAACTCCCAACAACGTCGTCGTATGCCCACTACACAGGCAATTAAGCAGTAGGATACCTCTCCGTTCCGACATTCCAGCCTTACGAACGGGAAGGTAGCCAAGGGAATGAGAGTACAAAGCACAAGACAAAATCGTGCTCAAACCGTATCATTTGTAAAAACCGACTCAAAGTGGGACATAGCAAAACCGTCACAAAACATGTGATACAAGCGAAGAAAAATATCATATATCCAAAACATGAATCAATACATGATACCCAAGCATTAGACCAAGTTTAAGAAGCATAATAAATAAGAAACATAGATAACTCTCCAAAACAACAAGTTTGGAAACTAACTTAAACAAGGGTTCACTTCAAACTGTCATAACTAGAGTTCTATATATGGAAATGCAGAAATTCCAAGTCGAGGTGATAGCATATCCTCTTATGGTTCCAACGAGTGGTCACAAGCCCAAAACAAGCAAGTAACGAAGGAGATATGATCATTCTACGAAAAAGGGTCGGTGCTGTGAATTTGCACGAGTCCACCCGAGAACAACAACACCATTTCTATCATTTCCAATTTTCATAATTTACTTCTATCAACTAACAACAATCAATATTCATCATCAAAAATCATCAAATAACAACAATCATCATCCATAACATAATTCCTAAGGTTACAAATCATATTCTAAATACGAATTCTAACATATAAAGCATGTAAAACACGTAAATGATACCGAGTAACCCTTCACCGTTACCTTTACGCGTCTTTAAACGGTTACTAAGCTTTCCTAGTAGTCTCCACCTACAATTAGCCAAAATAAGATGAATATACTTCACCTTGAGAAAGACGGATAATTTAAAAAGCGAGAAAGACGGTAATTTTATTACCAATACGGATAGAGGAAGCTAAGAGGGGAAGAATAAGACGAACTTACGTGAATTCCGTCAAAGAACGAATGCGGTATGATGATTATAAGATCGAATCAAAGAGTGTTTTAGGTTTTGGTGGTTTGATGAGGAAGAAGGAGATGTTGAGTTGTGAGGGAAAAATAGGTTATGAGGGAGTATAAGTAAAGGGTGAGTCGGAAAGTCAACGAAAGTCAAAGGCGGCTTAAAAGTCAAGAAAAGTCAAAGACGACTCAAAAGTCACGAAAAGTCAAAGACGACTCAAAAGTCAAGAAAAGTCAAAGACGACTCAAAAGTCAAGAAAAGTCAAAGACGACTCAAAAGTCAAGAAAAGTCAAAGACGACTCAAAAGTCAAGAAAAGTCAAAGACGCCTTAAAACGGGTTTCACATGGAATCTTGCGGAAATTCCAAATACGAACTCGGAAATTCTAAATTCGACTCGAAACATAAAAAGCTAATTTAAAACTTAAATTCGCTGAAAAGATTTCGTAAAATATTTCTACTAGAAAAATAGGGTACATTTCCGGGTGTTACAATCACCCCATCTTTTAAAAAGTTTCGTCCTCGAAACTTGAGAGTAGAAAATAAAAGTATCAAAGACAAGAATCGGTTTACAAAATCAACACGAAAGCTTTTGCAAGGGAAAACATTTATGAAATGATGTTCTTCTCGAAACGGTTTAAGGAAATTTTTCATAAGTGTGAAACTTTACTTACGGATCTCAAGAATGCTCGTCGCGAACGAGAACTCTAATTATCCAAAAAGCAAAGTCGAAATAGTGAAATCGAAATTTCAAAACAACGTTAGTAAGTGCAGGACTAGTTATCAGACGCGTCTCCAATAACAAGTGCAAACATCCAACCAAACGCAAAATCCAAATATAAAAGCAAAAGAAATCCATTTTCTCCAAAAAGAGGGTACACAAACCATCTTTAGACTTCTTTGAAACGTTAAATTAGAAATATAATATGGAAATTTGAAAGTTTTATCAAAGATAAAATCAAATAACAAAACATTACACGTACATAGAGCGACTCGAACTTAAAGTTCACAAATCACGATAACAAAATATATACAAAACACGCAAAAACGAAACAAATCGAACTCTTAGGGATATGAAGAATCACGATGAAGTCGGCAGGAAGTTCTACAAAAATTCGACATCACTTACTCTACTAATAAACCAAATCCTCAAGAGAATCAATTTACCCATTTTGCAACTCAACATTTTCAATCATCCGAATTCCTACAAAAATACTTCAAAATCATGAAACTTCGAGTAACAAATCCCAATTATTCGAATCCAATTAGAATCTACTAAGGTCCATCGGCACGGTAGACTTCACAACTAACAATCCACATGAAAGATTTATTACGAATTCAAATCTTCTTAGCTTCATCAAAACTGTTATTAGAAACCACCACAAAATGTTTATATCTAGGGAAACAAAACCGCTAACAACCACAAGGTAAAAGAGACTTACCATGAATTTGATCCAATTTATTCCAAAACTCATTACCCTAAAACTATTAACAATAAACCTTCTCATCTTCAAAAGTTAAAACACAAATCCTCAAAAGAGATTAGTCACACAATCTCATTTCACTTAACTTTTGCAAATCATAGGGCAATGCGACCGTAATTCAATTTATTTAGCTCCTTCAAACTCTCAATACATTGGTTTTCGCTTATGACAATATTCCTCAAGTTTGGTCATCCAATCCAAATTCCACAAGATAATTATTCCCGTTAGGGTCCAACATTTAAAGACCACAATCTCCCAAGTAACACTTAAAGAAATCACTAAACTTCCTAACCACAGCTACCGACTATCATTATGCTTATTTCGATCCTCAAAAATGATATTGCAACTTCAAGTTTTCATAGTCTAAACCACTAGGAGAGTTTCATCCTAAGCTTATCCTCAATTCTTTATAATCATTTAAACATGAAACTAGCTCAAAAGGACGGTTAGGTAACATATTCGAAACTCCTTCAAACACATCTACTAACCCTTACGATAGCTAATAAGAAAACTACCTCTCAAAAGAGTAGGGATAAAAGAACATGATACAAGGAATCTTAGGAAGCATCATTAAAGACTACGATAAGAAGGAATTAAAAGACGAAGGCGAGAAAAGAAAACGAGGTTGAGGGAGAGACAAAGCAGATAGTAGAGTTATGAAGATATCTGAGTAAGAAAGAAAGTACGAGCTTGTAATTTCTTAAAGATCAATCTTGACAAAAACATTCAAGAATGGAAATGGAAAGGAATGATGGCACGAGTAAGGGTTTAAGGATTAATCCACAAAATTTCTCCTTTCAGACTTAGGGTGATAGTAAAGCAACTCATCCCAAACAAAGGTCTCTTACAAGGGACCATCGTACCACAATCATCAAAGTAAGGTACACTGAGATTTAACAAATCGATTATAACCTAATTCATCCGCCCTTTTCATATAACACGGAATCCCAATTGCGGAATTGCAACTCAAGTATAGTAACGTTCTCTCAAC
>JAIUZE010073606.1:0-11455 GCA_022085475.1 Heliosperma pusillum | reverse complement strand
CTGATCCTTTAACCAAGCTTTTATCAAAGGCTAAGCATGATGGTCATGTCGTCACAATGGGATTGAGACGTGTGCCAGAATTCCTTTAGATTATGTAATATGTAATAATTGAATGTTGTATTAATTATTTCATATATGATAATGGCATTCATTGTTCGAGTTTTTATTTTAAACTCTTTTATTTAGTTTGACTAAATTTAATACTTTGTTTATCCGAATAGATTGTTGGACCCTATTCAAGTGAATAGGACGAACTTAGTATGTTGTCCCTAGTCACTCAATGAGGTGACGTCTCGAAATGACTAGATTGTTGAAGCGATCGATGGTTGGTTCGCACCATGGGTCATGGAGATGAGGTCGTTTATGTGACACCCCAGCGAAGAATGCGGAAAGATAAAAACATACAGCGTGTGCAAAGATATGCGGAAATACGGTATTTTAAAAACCTTTAAACATGCAAGATATATATAACACGAGGTGTGTCAAAATGTTACAAACTAAATACGGAAATATACAACAAAGAGACGAGGCCTCTTAAAAATGTTAGCAAAGAACAAGTGTTTATCCAAAACTAGCTATTATCGTCTAGAGGTGAACTTCCAGGGACAACGCCCGCTAGCTCACACCCGAACCCCAAAATATCATATCCAAAAAAGTCATCCAATGCAAGCAACCTGTTCATCCATGAAAAACATGAACGCCACAGTCAGTGGGGAGTAACTCCGGGTTCTCCCAGCCATATCACATCAAACGTACATATAAGGAGATACGAAAGTAAAGTCATGCATATATATATATATCCATGTGAGATACAATAAGAATAGATAGGCAATACGAGATATAATGATAAGATCATGTGGAAATCAAATCCGTAACCATCATGTTATTCAACGACTCGGGAAAGACACTCTTAAGCAATCGAATACGCTCACTAGGGCTTACATCTCACCGTTAGCGGTATAAGATTGATAAGATTGAGACTCAACAGACAAACCAGTCAAGTCATGCGATGATTACACAAAATCCAACTTATTATCATCCATTCACGAACCAAGACCATGACGGTGTCAAATCATGCAATGACCATGAATAATGTCATGAAATCACGCATTCAAAGACGACTCAAGACAACAACTCTCACGGTAAATGAAACGCACTAGCATCGGGTCCCAGCAAGAATGATTAAAAGGCATCCACGAGATCACATTTCCCTGAACTCATACACGATCACATTTCGTATAGGTAGACTAGTTTCCTCCTGGTAGGAACGATAATTAAACGGCTCCTAATCTAAACCTGGCCAGATTCTCGGAATCACATTTTCCGATTCGACATGCGATAAACGTTTCGCATCCAAGACTCGGGCTTATAATATATATATGCCGAGTACCCCAACTTCGGTAGGTCAATTCACGAAAGAGAAGGAAAAACAGCTCAAGCCTCATTACAAGCGGTACGCTACATGCAAATAACACCACCTCGCAAGTACACAACATTTGACGGCCGGGTCGAACAACGCATAGCGTTCAACTCCCAACAACGTCGTCGTATGCCCACTAACAAATGCATTTAAGCAGTAGGATACCTCTCCGTTCCGACATTCCAGCCTTACGAACGGGAAGGTAGCCAAGGGAATGAGAGTACAAAGCACAAGACAAAATAGTGCTCAAACCGTAACATTTGTAAAAACCGACTCAAAGTGGGAACATATCGAAAACCGTCACGAAACATGTGATACAAGCGAATAAGATATCATATATCCAAAACATGAATATTATAAGTCACTACGTAAAATTATACGATAAACCGATCATGCGAACTATTATAAATTACGAGTTTTAAAAGTCAAGGGAAAACAACACAGCCGTGTTCCAGGCCGGGCAGGGGACCGGTGGCCGGTTGGCCGGCTCAGAACACAAGGCAAAACCCAAAAACAGAGAAAAGAGGTCTGGGCCGGTTGGTAGACCGGCGGCCGGTCGACCGGCACAGACAATCACAACAAAATCAAAACTTCCCTTACTGATGTGTTCCAGGCCGGTGGGTTGGCCGGTGGCCGGTTGGCCGGTGGCCGGTTGGCCGGCCTGGAGCACCTCTTATACAAAAATCCAATTTTCCAAATGAGTTACTGGAGTGTTCCCAGCCGGTTGGCAGACCGGCGGCCGGTCGACTGGCAGGGAACCCTAGTTCACCCGAGAGCCTCTTACACTTAACCAATTCATTTCCAAATCATTTCAATTCTCATATATACTTCAAATAATCATCAACAATCAATATATATCATCAATATTCATCATATAACATCATTTACTAATCATAGCATGAATCCTAATCTTCCTAATCGTAATCTAATACGATTTTCTAGCATATAAACATGTAAAACACGTAAGTGATACCGAGTAACCCTTCACCGTTACCTTTGAGCGTCTCTACTAGTCGTCAAGCTCCTCTTCTATAAGGAAATAATCTTTGTCGGGATCTTGGAGGTCACCACCTACAAATAGATCGCAAAAAGATGAATAAAGTTCATCTTGAGAAAGACGGGAAATTTGAAAAGCGAGAAAGACGATGATTTTAATATCAATACGGATAGAGGAAGGTACGGGAAGAAGAATAAGATAAACTTACGTAAATTCTATCAAGTAACGAAGAAGATACGCGAATTCCAAAATCGAATTCAAAGAGGGAAAGTTGATTTCTTAGAGAGGAAGAAAAGTGTGTTTGATTTTGTGTTGAAATGAAATATTAGGTTAAGGAGGGGAGTAGTGTGAGTTGTGTAGGAAAAGTCAAAGACGGTTTCAAAGTCAAGAAAGTCAAACCCGACTCAAAAGTCAAGAAAAGTCAAACTCGCCTTAAGACGGGATTTTCATGGAATCTCGCAGAAATTCCAAATACGAACTCGGAAATTCTAAATTCGACTCGGAACTTAAAATTCTAATTTAAAACTTAAATTTACTGAAAAGCTTTCGTAAAATATTTCTACTAGAAAAAATAGGGTACATTTCCGGGTGTTACAATCACCCCACCTTTTAAAAAGTTTCGTCCTCGAAACTTGAGGAAAAATAAAATTTTACCTTACTCGAAAAGACTCGGATATTTACTACGCATAGAAGCTTCGGTTTCCCAAGTCTCTTCTTCGACATTAGCACTTCTCCACAAGATTTTCACCAAAGGAACT
The DNA here is from genome assembly GCA_022085475.1 of Heliosperma pusillum. Classification (NCBI taxonomy): domain Eukaryota; kingdom Viridiplantae; phylum Streptophyta; class Magnoliopsida; order Caryophyllales; family Caryophyllaceae; genus Heliosperma; species Heliosperma pusillum. The sequence continues at coordinate 8,280 of JAIUZE010073606.1, read as the reverse complement.
ACTGCACTTCTAAACTTTTCTAGCCTTACGTCTAGGATACGGAGCGGCTTCTCTTCAAAGGATAGATTCGGTTCAAGCTCGGGCAATTCAACTTGAACGACATGGCTTGGATCACTTACATACTTTCTCAATTGAGAAACATGAAAAACATCATGAACCTTAGCCAAATTCGGCGGCAAATCCAACTTATAAGCAACAGCACCAATCCTTTCCACAATATCAAAGGGTCCAAGGTATTTCGGGCTCAATTTACCCTTAACACCAAACCTTTTAACACCCTTCATAGGAGACACCTTCAAGAATACTTTATCACCAACTTCAAACTCTAACGGCCTTCTTCGGATAGCGGCATAAGACTTTTGACGGTCTTGAGCGGCTTTCATTCTATCACGAATGACCTTCACATTATTAATGGTTTCAACAAGAACATCGGGGCCTAAATCACGATTGTCACTCAATTGATTCCAACATATAGGACTCCGACATTTCCTTCCATAAAGAGATTCATATGGAGCCATCTTGATAGATGCATGATAACTGTTGTTGTAAGAAAACTCCACAACGGTAAGCTCTTTTCCAAAATAGAATGAAATGCAAGAGCACAAGCCCTAAGCAAGTCTTCTAAAGTCTGAATAGTCCTCTCAGTCTGACCATCCGTAGCGGCATGAAAAGCAGTACTCATCAACAACTTACTACCCATGGCTTCTTGCAAAGCTTTCCAAAATCTCGAACAGAATCTTGGATATCGGTCGGATATAATCTCCAAAGGAACACCATGGTATATAACAATTTCATCCACATAGGCTTTTGCTAAACGATCCAAATTCTAAGTTTCTTTGATTGGAATAAATCTAGCACACTTGGTTAATCGATCAACAACAACCCAAACTGCATCTTTACCTCCCACGGTCTTCGGCAAAGCCATAACAAAGTCCATAGAAATAGATTCCCACTTCCATAGCGGAATATCCAACGGTTGTAGCAATCCACCGGGTCTCTTGTGTTCAATCTTCACTTGTTGGCAAGTCAAACATCTTCCAACATAAGAAACAACATCACCCTTCAAGTTCGGCCACCAAAACTGTAGCTTCAAATCCTTGTACATCTTATCACCTCCGGGGTGAATAGAAAAGGGGAAAGATGAGCTTCATCAAGAACTCGCTTCCTCAAATTAAGAGCATTAGGAACAAATAAGCGACCATGGAAACGAAGAACACCTTCATTATCAAACTTGAAATCTTTACCTTTACCTTCAAGAATCATGGCTTGGATAGACTTGTAGGTAAGATCACCAACTTGGCTTTCGCGGATTTCACGGAGAAACACGGGTTCGGCAATCATAGCACCAACATGAACAAATCCACGCTCTACAAACTCCAAACTCAACCTTCGAAACTCGGCACAAAGATCCATAGGTAATACATGCAAAGCATGAGAAGCATGAGAAGCTTTCCTACTAAGAGCATCAGCAACAACATTAGCCTTCCCTTCATGATACAATAACTCAAAATCATAATCGTTCACCAATTCCAACCATCTTCTTTGCCTCATATTCAATTCTTTTTGAGTAAATATGTATTTCAAACTCTTGTGATCGGTGAAGATACGACAATGAACTCCAATTAGATAATGTCTACACACTTTCAAAGCATGAACAACAGCGGCCAATTCCAGATCATGAGTAGGATAGTTCACTTCATGAACTCTCAACTGCCTCGAAGCATAAGCCACCACCTTCCGATTCTGCATAAGGACACAACCTAAACCCATCTTAGAAGCATCACAATAGACATCAAAGTCTACTCCATCTTCAGGCAAAGTCAACACCGGAGCGGTAGTTAACCTTTTCTTTAATTCTTGAAACGCATTTTCACAAGCTTCATTCCATAGGAATTTGGTTTCCTTCTTCAATAACTGAGTCATAGGTCTAGCAAGCTTGGAGAAATCCTTGACAAATCTTCGGTAATAACCAGCTAAACCAAGAAAACTCCGAATCTCTCTAATATCAGTCGGACTCTTCCAATCCACAACGGCCTCAATTTTAGAAGGATCCACCATCACACCTTCTTTTGAAATCACATGCCCAAGAAAGGACACTTTAGGTAACCAAAATTCACATTTAGAGAACTTAGCATACCACTTCTGACGACGTAGAACACCCAAAATAATCCTCAAATGAAAAGCATGCTCTTCTTCGGACTTGGAGAAAATAAGAATATCATCAATGAACACCACCACACACTTGTCAAGATATTCACTAAATGTGCGGTTCATCTGATCCATAAAGATAGCGGGAGCATTCGTCAATCCATATGGCATTACTTTGAACTAATAATTACCATATCTCATACTAAAAGCAGTCTTTGGAATATCAACATCTCTAACCGAAATTTGATGATAACCTGATCTCAAATCAATCTTCAAAAAAGTAGAAGCACCCTTTAATTGATCAAACAAATCTTCAATCCTCGGTAAAGGATACCTATTCTTGATTGTAATCCGATTCAATTCACGGTAATCAATACACAACCTCATCGAACTATCCTTCTTCTTCACAAAAAGAACGGGAGCACCCCAAGGAGAGGCACTTGTTCGAATAAAACCCTTTTCAATCATATCATCCAACTGCTTCCTTAATTCTTTCAATTCAGACGGAGCCATACGATAAGGAGCTTTGGCGATTGGACCAGAACCAGGAACAAGATCAATAGAGAATTCAACATCACGCTCGGGAGGAATCCCGGGCAAATCTTCAGGAAATACATCAATGAACTCTCGAACAATAGGCACATCTTCAATACTTGGCAAAGAGGTATTTGAAGAAGTCACAACACACAAGAATGCTTGGCGACCTTTTCTAACCATACTTACCAACTTCATAGCGGAAATTAAAGACACACCTTTACGGGGATGAGATCCCTTATAGGTTATTCTAACACCTAAAGGACTCTTTAAGAAAATCTTTTGATCACGACACTCGAACCTAGCATGATACATAGCTAGCCAATCAATACCTGAAATAATATCAAACTCTCCTAGAGGAAACTTAAGGAGATTCGCGGGGAAGATAGAACCCGAAATAGAAATAGGTACATTTGGATAAAGGGTTGAACAAGAGATAATATCTCCAGATGGTAAGGATATGGGAGTATCCTCACTAGATGTCGGTTTGATTGATAATTTATTAGCATAGGTTGATGACACAAAAGACATTGAAGCACCGGTATCAAATAAAATAAGACACGGTTGCTCTATGATTGAGAACATACCAGTAATGATCTCGGGATGAGCATCAGCCTCAGCACGGCTCATGACAAAGATTGAACCCTTAGGTTTAGGAGGAGGAGGGGGCAAGTTTCGATCGGGGCAATCTTCATAACGATGACCACCCTTTTGACAAAAGTAACAAAGATAAGGTCGGTTGGCACACGGCACACCAGGATGGTGTGGAAGTCTACACCGGTTGCAAAAGCGACCTTGAGCCTGAGGAGTATAAGGCTTATGAGCCACATTTGAAGTAGCTCTAGGAATAAAAGGAGCAGGATTCCTTGTATAGGCATTGGAAGAAGGATTAAATTTCCTTTTGTTAGCATAGGAATTAGAGGAAGACGGAATAAACGGCCTCTTCCCAAAAGCATTCGGCCTAGGAGCATAAGAAGGAGAGGGATTATTCATAAAGCTTCATCCCTAATAGCCTTCATTGAATTTTCAGCCCACAAAGCATCGTCATAAAGATCTCCAAAGGAATTGGTATTCCTTCTCACTTTGCTTTGAAGGACGGCACTCAATTTGTTACGGTAATAGAATGCACGGTCTTCGTCATCACGAATAAGCCTTGGCGCAAAATGAGCGAGCTTATTAAACTCCGTAGTAAACACTTGAGCCGATAGGTTGCCTTGCTTAAAATCGATGAACTCTTTAAGCCTTTGCTGTTTAAGCTCTTTAGGGTAAAACCTACCCTCCACGAGAGCTTTAAAGCAAGCCCAGTTAAAGTCCTCTTCAAGAACGGCAGTGGCACTTGTGATAGCCCACCAGTTGTCGGCTTCCCTCACCAGAAAGTGCTTTGCAATCCTCACCTTGTCCTCCTCTCGGACTTGGTAAAGGTCAAACTGCTTCTCCATCTCCCGGAACCAATCAGATAACTCCGTAGAATCCGGTTCTCCACCATATGGCACAATCTTACTCCTTCCAATTTGTCCCGCCACCCAAGCATAGCCACCTTGATGGTTGTCCTCCCTTCTAGGGGGAACTTGGTTGGCATTAGCTAAAGCGGCATCCTGCTGATTTTTCAGCACTTGAGCAAGAGCCTCCATCATGACATTCTCAGCTAAACGCGGTCTAACCATCTTCATAAGAAACAAAAACAAATTAAGTTACTCCTATCAATTAGCATAAACAAATAGACTACCAAGTAAAGTCCTTAACTTCTACCCAACTCTCATTTATTATTTCAAGGTCAAGTAGTTTAAGTTAGGGTTCACGTGTGTGCGTCGGGAGCGATCAAAGCTCTGATACCAACTGTGACAACCCTCGCGAATGCGGAAATATAAAACATACAAGCATGTGAATTACATAGCGGAAATAGGTAATTTTAAAAACTTTTATACATGCAAGTTATATAACACGAGGTGTGTCAAAATGTTACAAACTAAATACGGGAATACAACAAAGAGACGGGGTCTCTTAAAATGTTAGCAAAGAACAAGTGTTTAGCAAAACTAGCTAATATCGTCTAGAGGTGAAAACTTCCAGGGACAACGCCCGCTAGCTCACACCCGAACCCCAAAATATGATATCCAAAAAGTCATCCAATGCAAGCAACCTGTTCATCCATGAAAAACATGAACGCCACAGTCAGTGGGGAGTAACTCCGGGTTCTCCCAGCCATATCACATCAAACGTACATATATAGAATTACAAAAGTAAAATCATGCATATATATAAATACACATGTGAGATACGACGAGTATAGATAGACAATACGAGATATAATGATAAGATCATATGGAAATCAAATCCAAAACCAACATGTTATTCAAGACTCGGGAAAGACACTCTTAGGCAACCGAATACGCTTACTAGGGCTTGCATCTCACCGTTAGCGGTATAAGGTTGATAAGATTGAGACTCGACAGACAAACTACGTCAAGTCATGCGATGATCACAATAAATCCAACATATTATCATCCATTCACGAACCAAGACATTGACGGTGTCCAATCATGCAATGACCATGAACAATATCATGAAATCACGCATTCAAAGACGACACAAAACGACATCTCTCACGGTAAATGAAACGCACTAGCATCGTGTACATGGCAAGTATGATTAACAGGCATCCACGGGATAAACATTTCCCTGAACGCATACACGATCACATTTCGTATATGTTCACTAATTTCTTCCGGTAGGACGACGATAATAAATACCCGGTCCTAGTCTAAATCTGGCCAGAATCCCGAATCGCATTTTCCAGTTCGACATGCGATAACGTTTCGCATCCAAGACTCGGTCAATCATATGACGCCGAGTACCCCAAATTCGGTAGCAAAACATTCACGAAAGAGGCGGAAAAGAGCTCTAGCCACATAACAAGCGGTACGCTACATGCAAATAACCACCACCTCGCAAGTACACAACATTTGACGGTCGGGGTCGATCAACGCATAGCGTTCAACTCCCAACAACGTCGTCGTATGCCCACTACACATGCATTTAAGCAGTAGGATACCTCTCCGTTCCGACATTCCAGCCTTACGAACGGGAAGGTAGCCAAAGAAATGAGAGTACAAAGCACAAGACAAAATAGTGCTCAACCTGTATCATTTGTAAAAGCCGACTCAAAGGGGGACATACCAAAAACCGTCACAAAACATGTGATACAAGCGAAAGAAATATCATATATCCAAAACATGAATATTATAAGTCACTACGTAAAATTATACGATAAACGAACGGTTAGAATTATTATAAATGAAAACCGAAAACAACAATTACAACATCTTCCAGCAGGTGCCAGCCGGTCAAGCTGACCGGCTGCCGGTCCACCGGCTCAGGCCAATAGTCAATACGAAAATCAACATGAATTGTGAGTGTGTCCCAGGCGGTCAGGTCAACCGGCTGCCGGTCGACCGGCTTGGACCAAAGGGTCAATTGAAAAACAAAGGAAGAAAGGGGGGGTCTCAGCCGGTGGTCTGACCGGCTGCCGGTCGACCGGCTGAGCCCAACTTCATATTTCAAAATCACGTAAAACTCCAACAATATACAGCCACTGCCCCAGCCGGTGGTCTGACCGGCTGCCGGTCGACCGGCTGAGGTCAGCAGAACATGAAAATGCCTTGTTTCATCAAAGTCGACTTTTGATAATTATCGACTATCATTTTAATTCATCAATACTCATGTGAATACTCAATAAACAACATCCATCAAAAATAGGGTACATTTCCGGGTGTTACAAAAAGAGAGAAAAGAATACAGTTTCTTTTCTTTTTGTGAGATGTGAATGATGGAGGCACAAGACAGAATGAATTAGGGTTAGAATAAAAATCTGAATTTTTTCCTCTTCCCTTGCTTTCTTACGGCACACATTAGGTATTATGGGGAGTTTTTTTCTCCTCAAAATAACTACCTATTGACCGAAAAACAGAGTGTATCTGGACACTTTTGTTTCGGTTATCGTAGCTTCCAATATAATGTGATTTATTATAATCGTCATTTGTCATGGACCGACATCACTATAATACATAATTAGTTATAAATATCCGTATATTTATAATTTGGCAATTAATTATAACATTTTATGTTTAATTAGCTTAAATTATATACAACAATTAAATATAACATTTTATATTCAATTTACGAATTACAGTTAATTCGTCTCAGCTAACTTTATTTAATCGTTATTAAATAATCTGTCATCATCACATTGACTAACCTTTTAGTCAAAAAATATCGACTAACCTTTTAGTCATTTAATAAGGCATCAATATGATTATTTTCTCAAATAATCACATCTCTCAAACACATCCTTTAGGTGTGACTTTTAGGGACCAGTTGATCAGCGCCATCTGTATGACAATAACGTCAAACTTATCTAGCAAGCCAACCGTTATTGATAAACGTTAATCAACTGATTATTATACAAAGTATACCCTGTGAACCTACAGAGATTTATCTATGTTATTGCACTAACTGTGGTGAACACTGGCTCCAACAATCTCCCACTTGTCCGTACAAGTGTATGTGCGATAACCGATTCTCATATCCATAATAAGTTTCTCTCACTAAATGTAAATCAATTTGCAAAGTCCGTATTCACAAAGGTCGTAGTTTACAAGTGATCAGTATCAAGAGTGGTTTCCCCGACTAGAGAGTAACTTAACTGATAAACGAATCTTTATTCGAGCATGGCATGCATTTCAGTTACAGCTCCTCGAGTGGCCCTGAGAAATAACATAACCTGATAAAGGTTGGATATTTTCTTCAACTCGAATCTTGCAGATACAAGCGCAGTATGAAATGACCCAGTAAAAACTTAGCCTCCTGTTACGGTCGACCATGAGAAAGAAACCAAAGTCACCCAAAAAACTGCCTTAATCTCAAGAGACAGTCGATAGTCAAAAGAATCGACTCTAGGAACACTATGGATGTCCTATCCACGACATGGCACCTAATGTTCCGAAACATTTAGGACTCCATAACGTCGTCACAAAATGTCCTGCGCAGTATCATTATAACTCGCATCTGTGATCGATCAGTCAACAGTTTGACTTATGGCTCGTTGTTTTACTTAGGTTCGTTGTTCAAAAACCCACCATACGTGACTTCACAGAGAGTAATTGCCAGAGTTATCAGCTCATGTAGGCGATTACGGACCAAAACAAAATATAATGTAATTCAGTTCACTTTGTGGTGTTCAATGTTGTCAGCACAACCCACATGAAAAACAAAATATAAAACAAAACGATGATTTCATAGATAGTTTTATGAAAAAGATACAGGTGTCTATTCCATATAAAACAACTAATACAACTCAGGAACCCGTTTGATTCCCATGGAAGTAACGTGCCCTTCATGCTTATCATATATCAATGGTTTAGTGAGAGGATCTGCGACGTTATCATCCGTAGCAATCTTGTCTATCACTATCTCCCTTTGCTCCACGTAATCTCGGATCATGTGAGCTTTCCGTTGTACATGCCTAGACTTGTTGCTGGACTTGGGCTCCTTAGCCTGGAAGATGGCACCACTATTATCACAATAGATGTTGATCGGGTC